>CAJVQA010006616.1:0-14710 GCA_910591915.1 Cetraspora pellucida | reverse complement strand
TATTATCCACTTTGGAGCCAGAGTCTTCAATCTACTTTCGGTGCCAACTTGGTCCAGGTGATCGTCGGAAAGAGTTCGTACTGTTTGTGCAATTGCAATACCTCTTTTAGGCATCAAGTATAAGTTCAATTTTGGTTTTGTGGTCTCAGTATTCAATTTTTGATTTGGTTTTGTGATGTAGATTACATAACTAATAGTCTTTGCAGATTTTTTTTCTAGAAGAAAAAAATACTGTCAGTATAATTGCGAGTTCTGGTAAGGTTTTCATTCTAAGATAAGCTTAGTAAAAAGATGCAGAATTCTTCAAAGAGTATATATATAAATTTCAGCTCAAACAGAGCAAAATTGATTGACTTTACTTAGTGACAAATATTCCATGAAACTAAAGTTTCTTTCTTGTATTTCCAATTTTTAAATGAAAAAGAGTAGATGATCTTATAGTCACTACCAATTTGTTATCTTATATCTACATCTTTTAAGATAGTAGGTAACTAGAGCAATCTTAGACAGTGAATACTTTTTGTAACCTCACTTGTTACTGTGTTATAACTAAGTCAAAAGATGTTTTTTTTAGAAAATTTAACAAAGAAGATTTAAGACAATTTGTAATTATAAAAGAGATTACAATTAAAAATATATAAGAATACTAATAATTGTTTAATTTAGGTATTATAAAATAGTAGTTTATTAGTGAAAGAGTATAAAGACTTGATATTGAACTTGGGGTCTATATCTGCCACTTTTATACTTTTTGGTTACATAGTGGATGTAATAGTCTATATCTTTTACATATACAAGATATTTTACAACTACTATTAATAAAATAAATAAGATATGTTTGATATATAAAATAGATAAAATAAATAAACTAAATAATATATATAAACTAAATATAATATAAAATATATATACTTCAAAATGCATAAATGTTATATATGTTATATATATGATATTTCATGCAATAATTATTTAACAAAAACTCTTTCTGCAAATTCATTGCACAAAAATTAACTAAAAAATCTGTTTGTCAAAAAATGCTTATAACTATTTATTTTATTAAGACAATCTGTCCTGGTGTCTTAAGTAAAACTTGTTTAGCTTTAAATTTTACATATATCTTGCAAATATTATATTTTTAGCTTTTAAACTTATTGAGAAAACTGTACTGATCGCCTTTGATCCTAGTTTTAACAATTAATTTTTTTTTGCAGTTTCTACTATAATAACATATCTTTTACTCTTAATTAAAGTTGTAATACACATTTTTCTGATCAAAACAAGCTCTAAACGAAGAATTTTGACTGAATATTGGTTGAATTACAACAAAATTTCTCTTTTACTCTCTTGTAAAACTTTTTCTTTCTTCTATTTTTGTTCCTACCTGCCTTCTTTTTTCCTTATACATTTTTCATATAACTATACTATCATTTCTCAATCCATATTTTATTAATTTATACAAAAATTTTCTGTAACCTATCTATAAATAGAAATTCATTCAACACAACTTAAATATTTCTATATTTGATTCTTATTAATTATACACAACAGTTTGTATTGCAAATCTTATTTGTGTACAGTACCCGAGTCACATTAGTAACTTCAACTATTCTAGTTACATCCTGTGTTATTCTAGCGACTTCTCAACTATACAACCCCTGTTTTTAATCACTATCCTTGTAAATTAATTATTTGATTACAATTTTAACTTAGACAAATTTTCTAAGTTATTACTATATTATCTATTTACTCATTCATATCCCAAAAATACCTACATTAACCAACCAAGAGTCAGATATAGCAGACCTTGACTACTTCTACCAAAACTTTTCTAACAGTTTTGGAATTGCTCTTTATGAAAAAAAAGTGGCAACAATGCTCATCCAATTCTTCCTAAAGTCAAACCTACTGCTTGCTTAACTAAAAATCTTAGATCTAACAAAATTACTCACTTCTTTCAAGCTCCTTTTTTTACTTCTGTAATTACTTGTCTCTGTGGCAAATATCACACTAAATTCACCTTACCTACCAATACTAACTAAATTTACCTTACCTACCAATACTAACCATATTCAAGCTACTGAACTTACTATAGTTCATGTTAACAGCAACTCAAAGAAAAATCTAAACAGACCAACTCAACAACTTATAACTAATCTTTCTTCTTCAACTGACAGTGTCCTTTCATCTTCTATACCTGACATTCATTACCATACCTGTCCTAAATGCTCTCTTCCAATTAGTTGCACCAAAAAAAAATAAGCATCACTATTCTAATAAAAAATATGTCATAAAGAATAATAAAGTTTACCATCTTGCTTGTATGACTGCTTCATCTTATTATGAAGCTAGCTCATCTTAGACCAAGAAAAATCTTATACAAACCTTCCAAAATATTCTAAATAAAACTTCTCAAACTACTAATTCTTCTGTTACCTCTTTTCACTAAAACTCTCAAACTGCTTCTAATCTTATTGATTCTTTCTTTTCTACAGCTACTAACACCAATCCTGTTCCTAATCAACTTTCAATTCTTGCTACTCTCAATAACTCTAACCTAAATTCTAACAATTCTAATAACTCTAATCAATTCAACAATACTTCAAACAAACCTCTTTCTCAATCTTATTCTAGTGTCGTCAAGCCAAAATCTAATTTCATATACAACTAGGTTGCAAATTTTCCTATTACTGAAGAAATGCAATCTAATAAAAAACTTTAAACTCTATTCTCTCTTCAACTTTTTACTTTTCTCAAAAAATTTCTTTATGATTTTTATTCTGGCAAGGAAATCAAGCCAGCTACCACTACTCAATCTGCACTTAAAGCTTCATTCTACTATATCATCTGCATTATGGCTAAGCAATAACCTAAATTCTTAACTGATCTCATCTATAATAGTAACTCCAACATTGACAAAAGTGCTACTATTCCCTTTGATTTTCTTGAATCTATTCTTAAAAATCTTATTCTCAAATTTACAATTATTCTTTTTACCAAACTTAATTACCTTAAAATTTTTGCCTTACTAGTTACTGTTCCTTCATATATTGCTCACAACTATCTTCAACTTTGTCTCAACCTTGTACAGCTTCATTTCTTCTTATCTAATAATTACTAATCAATTGATTATCAAAAATTCACTAAAAACCTAAAGCTTAAACCTAAAAGATTCAAAATTGAATCTTTTACACAAACTACTGACCTTTAACAAAAATATCTTACTATTCAATCTAATGCTAAATTTAATATTAAACTTCTTTTTAATATTCCTAAAACACTTTTTCTTGAGAGATTCTGCATTTCCTCACTTAAAAACTCTTTTGATCATTTTAACTCCTGGTTTGAAACTTATTTTCCACCTTATAGCTGACAATTTTCTTCTAATATTAATAAAGAAAAAGTTTGTACTTCTCTTAGAATTCAATTCTAACAACATTTTATCCTTTAATTATCCAAACATAATCTTGAATCATATACATTCCAAAAACCTAACTCACTTCATAAATGACATAAAGAAGCATTTCGAGTTGTTAATTTTCATTGTTTTATTTGTGAAAACAAGTTATGTGATTATCTTGATGATAAAAAACTTTATGACAGCACCAAGCTTTTCAATAACATCTTAAACAAATCCTACTCATTATTTCTTTCTTAAGATGATGAAGTATAAATTCACCCAACTCTTAATACTACACTATTCTATAAAAACAAAGAATATACTGCCTTACTTAATCAATCTATCCCTATCAAAGCTTTGAACAAATTAGCCGACCAAGCTAAAGCCTTTGTATACACACAAAATAAAGTCAAAACCAACCCAAAATGCTATAATTACTACTTTTATTGTTATCTCTTCTTATACTATCAAACTACTACTAAAAATCATAACATATAGTCTCTTTCTAAGAAGGAGGCAATTAACCTTACAAAAAACATTATTGATACCAAATTTCTTGCCCAAATTATCACTTATTTTGATGTAGTCAAAAATCAAAAATCTATTTACTTACAAATTGTTAAATATTTTAATGATACTGCTTACCCAGCAGCTGAAAAATTTTTAGTAAAAAAATTTAACCTTGACTTTCAACCAGTTTTAATCCTTGACTTACTTTTTTTACAATCTCCTTTTTAAATTCTTTGTCTTCTATAATTAACATTAAAGCAGCCACCACCTTATTAAAGATACAACTATTATAGTTAATAAGGAGAATAATACAAGTAGGCAAGTAGGCAAGCCTATTTATATGAAAAGCCAGAATAATGATGGTCAGACTTAACATACAGGGCAGACTATGGTACCTTGCACAGCTGTGAGAGCTGAGCATACAGTGATTGAATCTATAGAAGACAATTTTAAAAGATCATTTACAACATCTTTAATTTTCTATGATCTTCATACATGCTTTAACAAATTTTTTTACTACTACAATTTAATACTTCTTCCTCATGGTCAAACTATTCAAACTCTTATTCAATATATTGACAAATATAACAATAACAAAACTGTACCTAGTATTACATTTTTTGTTAATTCATCTTATAATGAAACCCACATATACCTTTCTAATGACACTCTTTTACCAGATCATATTATTATTGTTCTATACCTCCTTCTTTTATTTTACAATCTACCTCTTAGATCTAACTCCTTTAATTCAACTTCTATTATACCCAACCTATTTCTTAACAATTATTCTTTAACTCCTTTTAATTGCAATTCTTCTTCACCTTTACTTAACCCAACCTTACATCATTTTCATCTTAACATTGCTACATATAATGTTAAAGGCTTCAATAAACCTACCAAAAGAGAAGCCTAGCAAGACTATTGTCTTAACTATGATATATCTATTGCAAGCATTACAGAAATAAAATATCTGACAAAACTAACCTCTTCTTTTGCAATAATAACTTCTTTACTTACTATTGGTCTAACTCTTCTTCTTCTATCGAAGGCACTGCTATCATGATTTACAATCATCTTAAACCTCATATTCACAGTATTCATATCCATTCTAAAGATGCTATAGCACTTGATATTTTCTTTTAGAGTAATATCAAGCTCTACATCATCTCAGTATACCTATTATCAACTAACATCTCTACTCGTAATCAAACTCAAAACACTGTTATCAACTGGATCCAACAAGCATCTCAACTTAATATCCACCCTATTATTCTTGGTGACTTTAATACACAAAATAATACTTACAGTTCTTTTTCTAAATACAAACTTATTAACTTTCTTAACAACACCAATATGTATGATATTAGGGCTTATTTTAATAACAAACACTTTATCTGGTCTAATAATACTAGTAGTAGTTATATTGACTACATTTGGACTGACCAATTTAATATACAATTTCTTCTTTCTTATAGTCTTGATAACAGCCAAACTTCGACCTCCAGTGATCACCTAATTCTTTCTTCTACATGAACATTCCCACATGTCTATAGCAAACCTTTATATAAACATACTGGTATCAGTCACCATATCTTTAATTACAAGGCTATGTTTACAAAGGACTGGAAATTCTTTGCAGACATCTTATTCCAACAACTTTTACTATACAAAACTCCTATTAATAGTGAAATTGATGAAAGCATTGAAATCACTTGGCACAAAATTCAATGCTCTATTATCTATTCTACTACCTACACTATTCCTAACAAAGTTTCTTGCAAATGCAGCTACAATCATCAATACTCTCCTCACAGTACTCTATTACATCTATCTCTTAAAAAACTTAGTCACATTATTAAACTTATTAAAAAACTTACTCAACATTCTAATACTTTCTATATCAATCAAAATATCTCTCAAATTAACAAACAGTCACAATGTGACCTTTCATTACTCATCTTCACTGATTCAACCTCTATTTAAACTTGGCTCCAACATGCTCACTCAATCTGAAAACAACTTTTTCATGCTCACTATTTTAAAAACTCCCTCTTACTTTAACAACAAATTAACCAAGCTATTGACAAAAGATGTATTAACCTTACAACACATCCTACTTAGACTATTAACAGTATTCTCAATTGTTACCACCAACCTGTCTACTTTACTAATATAAAACTTTCCTAAGAGCTTATTATTAACCCACTAATCATTAAACAACATATTCAATTCCACTTTCAAAATTGGACTGCATATAAACCTATCAATCAAACTCTCTTTAATAATTTTTGGCAACAATACTACCTTCCATCCTCTTATATTAATCTAACTTGATATTATTTTTTTAACTTTTCTATTACTAATAATGAACTTCTAAGAACCTTCTTCCAACTATCTAATAACAAAGCTTGTAGTCCTACAGACATTAGTTATGAAATGCTCAGACATATTAGCCCTCTATGCATTTCTGCTATTACTGCTCTCTCCTACCGTTGACTTATTGAGAACAGAATTCCCAAACAATAGAAACACAGTCACATTTATTCTATTCCTAAATGAAACACTTTTGATGATGACCTTAACCTTACTTGACCTATTAGTCTTGTTGAACACATTTGCAAGCTCTATACCAAAATTCTTATCAACCAACTCAGCTCTGTATTTTTAACCTATCCTATTCTCTCATCTTTTAATTATGTTGCTCTTCCCAACAACAGTACCTCAATCCCTATCCATATTCTTAACAATCTTATTGAAGATGCATCTTGCAATCATAAGGACATTTGGTTACTCTCACAAGATATGAGTAAAGCTTATAATTCTGTCAACTTTACTCTCTTTAAACATGTACTTTCTTGTCTCTCACTTTTTCATCTACTATTAACATTCTTTTTAACCTTCTCACTGACCATCACAATCAAGTTATAACTAATCTTGGCTTAACTTTATTCTATTTAGTTCACAATGGTATTGACCAAGATGAAACTATTATTCCTTTGCTATGGTGTATCTACTATGATCTATCTATCTCCTATATATACTCAAACACTTTGTTTACAATTTATAATCCTCTTGGACTACTAATCTCAAACTTTAAACATCCAACTTATTACAAAAAAATGCTCTGTTTTGGCTTATATAGATGATACTCTTTGGATTGCTTTATCACAATCTGAACTATTATACATATTATCTATAGCTGAATCTTTTTATGCTATAGCCAATATTCAAGTCAATTCTTCAAAATTATTCTGGTCACCAACAATCCTCCATCTTATTATATACCTATTTTTTATAACAACCATCTTCTTTTCCTATACTCTTCTAAAATACCTTTTAAATTTTTAGGTTGTTTGTTCATTTTGGATAACAAACAGTCTAAATAAACAAAACTACTTATTTCTGAATCTTCTGAACTAATTCAAATCTCTAAAACCAAATATATTACTGACTCACATGCTCACTATATTATTAATATAGTAATTATTCCTATTCTTTAATACTGACTTCAAAATATTGTAATCAACTAATCAACTTGCAACAAAATTTTCATTTAGCATATTGCCTTGTCAAACTTAAAGCTAAACTTTGCTATACAATACCTTCTAGTACTCTTTTATACCCACAAATTTATAATATTAAATATCCAATTACAACACCATATTTCTAATCTTCTTAAATGACTTAATAATCCAACCTATTAGATACATCTACTCGTATTCGAATCCAACAATTACAAAACAATCTTTGGTCTCCAATTAGTATTTTTTTTCATCCCAACCCAATTATTGATGGTCCTAATCACTTAACTACAAACTTTAAAATTATTTAGCTTATTAAATATATTGGTTAGACATTTTTAATTAATCCAACTTACAATATTCCTTATACTTTACATAATGGAACTATCTCTCTGGAATCTCTTCTTTCATCTTATCCTAAATATCCTGTCTTTAAAAAACAACTTAGATACCACAAACTTCTCTTTTTTAACCAACTTACCATCTATGATAATTTATATTTATTATATTGGCATCATATTTCTTCTAGACTAAACAAACTCCCTAAAGGTATTATACCTCAATGGTTTACTACTCTTGAGAATATTATTACAAGCTATTCCTATTAATGTACATTATATGATCATTTTAACCTACCTTAATCAAACTAGTTTTCTTATACTACTGGCTACTTTAATTCTAATACCAAGCTCTGGTTACTTAATATTCTCAACAATCAAATCATTGTTGACAAGACCAGAAGGCATAACAGCCTCATAGGCCTTACTCTTATCACTTAATGGCACTGTTTATTCCAGTCTTAGTTTACTAACCCTTATCCTACTCCTCACTCTACTACTATTATATGTCCTGGATGCCATCTTAACTCTAATACAATTTCTAACAAATGCACTATTTTTATTTCTACAAATTTGGCTACTAAATTACCTTGTCATATTAATTCTGATAAAACTCTCAACCTACATGCCAACTTTCTTGACATTACATACTCTGTAGCTATTCAACATCCTTTACATATTCCACCTTCTCCTTCATTAACAATCAATTCACAACAATTACCTTGCATCTTTCAATCATACCAACTTACTAACAACTTACAGTCTATTGCTAATTCTAACCATAATCTAACTACTATTTCATTTTATACTGATGGTTTTGTTATTAAGCTTGGTACTCCTTAATGCTCTATGGGCATAGGATGGGTTCAAGTTGATAATTCTACAACTATTCACTTTTTTCAGACACAAGTTAAACTTTGGGCATGCTCTTTTAAAGCTGAAATTCTTGCTATCCTTTCATCAATTATTACTGCTTCCAGAAACTGTTCTGTTCATATCTTTACAAACTCATAATCTGTTATCTTCAAATATCACAATATCTACTCATTAGCCTCTAAACTTTCTCATACTTATACCTCATACTTTTCTATTTGGCAAACTTTTATCAACTTTATTAACTCATACAACATTCAGCTTACTTTTCACAAAGTTACTGCATACCAAAATGATCCATTTAATAATCTTGCTGACCAACTTGCTCATAGTCATCAAATATTATCTTTTATAACATTCTTAACTAACAATTCTTACAACTCTGCCTATACTCCATTTTATGACCAATTTTCTATTGAAATCTCTACTCAATATTCTATCCATACTATCTGTCAAGCTCATATTATAATACTTTGGATATCTCAATATCATTTTCAACAATAGTTTACTATTCTATCTAATATTAACTAGGAAGCCACTTAGCTTTATATTAATAACAATCAAAAAGTTTCTAACTTTGCTTACAGTTTTTATTTCTCTATTTTAAAAACCTTTTCATGTTAAAATTCTCTTGGATAAATTACCTGTTCTTCATACTCTTCACAAATATAACTCTTCTTACTCTCCTCTCTGCCACCAATGCAATCAAACTAGTTCTTCATTACACTGAATTCTTTGTCTTTCTACTCAAACAATTTATTATTTAATCTCTAATTCTCTTAACTGCATCTTAAATACTACTGCTCTCGACATGTCTGCTAATTCTGTTTCTAATCTACATCAAGAAATTCTTACACTTAATAGTTTTAAATTGTACAACTTTTTTCATATACCATCTCTTATTTCTATTTTATCTGGCTTAGTCCCTATCAATCTTATTTCTACTATTCATAATACTTCTATTCCTTATTGTATAGCTATCTCTTTTTCTATTAAATTTCTTCTTCATTTAAATCAACAAATATACAAACAATTATGAATTTCATATTGTATTTTACATTCAGTACAGTCTTCAACTATACTTTCTACAAACTTAACCTATAATTCTCTTTATAATCTACCATCACCCCTATCTCAATACTACAAATTATTACTAAAATTGATCTTTGAACTATCCAATAGATTAAATATCATACCCCTTTTATATATATTATTACTAACACCCAAATCTAGGTGAGCCTTGGCCACTCTTGTAGGTTTAGGTCACAGATTATATGTATGAGTCTTTATTCTTTATATGTAATTTAAAAGCAAGCTTTTCTTTGTAAAAACTTCAATTGAATTTCAATAAAGTTAAAAACATGGCCTTACTGCTAATATTTAAAAAAAACTATAAAAGTCAGGATTATCTGTAATACATTTGTATGCATATCTTCTAATTATAAAAATAAATGATAGTAAAGCAAAAAATATCTAAGATTTTTAAATCTAAATAATAGAATACAATATTTTAACCTCTCAAAATAACTGCAAAGAGTGTTTTATGTTGGATGTATATGATTGTCAAGAGTGTATTATATAGAATGCATCTCTATATCAATGCTGTTTTCAAAATTGTTGTAAAGTAAAATCCTTTTCAGAATATGAAAAATATTATTATAACTGTGTTTCTCCTGATGAAAACACTATAATTTTCATTCTTGGTACTAAATGAACAAAGATAACAACAACAATAGAAAATATTTACAAATATTCAAATTTAATCTTTAAATTTATATTTGAAGATAATAATATAAAACAAGATGATAAACAAGTCTTTGAGGTTCCAATTGATCCAAAATACTCAGAAGCAGTTAAACAAGCTCTTCAATGTCATGAAGTGATAACAGAAAGTGTTGATAAAAAACTTGAAGAAAAGTTGGGGTTTTTTATTGTTGAAAGAAATGTTGAATTTTTATTTAATTCAGAAGATGTTAGTCTTTGTAGAAATAAAAAATTTAAAAAGAATAGTAATTGTAAAGAATGTTATAAAAAAATTTTAATTGAAAATGCATCATTGTGTGAAGAATGTAAAGTAGATAAAATTGGTTAAAATAGTGCTCAAAAATGTTATTTTAGATTTTGCATCAATTGTAAAAAACAGAAATTTTGTAAATTGTGCAAGACAAATAAGACAGGTTTGGATAATAAGAAAAAGAAGTATTATAATATTTGTAATCTGTATTATGAATTTGAGAAAAAAAAGATTCTTGATAGCTTAAATAGGAAAATAATTTGTATAAAATGTAGTGCTAGATAGAATTAAATAATAGAACATGTGAAAAATCAATATATTGATTAGCTTTCTTTATTTTTTTTGTATTAATATTTTTTTATTTAAATAAATAATTGTATTTTTGTCATTTAAATTCTGAAAAAGTAATATCTTTTTATCATTAAATATACAATACAAACATCTAAAATAACTGAGTTATCAGAATTGATCACTACTAAAGAAATTGAGTTATTAGACTCAATACATAAAAGTACAGAGAAATTTGAAACTGTGTTTAGAAAATGCAATACTGATACTATTAAGAAGTTTTATACAATTTTATAGAAATACATAAAAATCTTTGAGAATCAATCACTACACTTGGCATGGCATCTAAGTATTTTAGATACTTCAACTACTCTGCAAATCACAATGATTTTGAAATCTCTCTCAATAAAAAATACTGGAAAGGTGTTTATATTTATAAAGAATTCAGTATACTTATGAATAAGTCTGAGGCAAAGACCCTATTCAAAGAAGTTGCTAAGAATGAGAATGAAAATAACTATTATAGATTTGAAGCATGGTTTTGATACATGATACTTTCTGAAAATCATAATAAAAATATGACCAAGAAATTTATTGATTACTTGAAAACAGTTGCTAAAAAAGAAGAAAGTGCAACTGCATTTTATATATTAAGTCTAATTTATTATACTAATCAAAAGTTTAAAGATGAGGAAAAGGGTAGAAGATATTTAATCATAGCTGCACAAAAAGGTAATGAAGATGTGATCAAGAAATGTAAAAAATATGATATAAAGTACTTGAACTCTGAAATACATAACATTTTGTTTATAGTTTAGGTTTTATTTAGCTAGAAATACAAATAAAATACATGTTTATTCTTCAACTACTTTTGATGCTAAGTAGTAGTGAATATAGTTTTGTTCATTTTCATATTTAACAATAATTAGAAAGTTACTTTCTAAACAAATTTGTACATAAGTTGATAAAGAGAATGCTTTTATGAACATAAATAAAAATTTAAGTGAAAATAAATTATTTATATTATTTTCTGCTTTAATATTAATCTTGTTATCAAATTCATTTGTTCTTTTATTCAAAGTACTGATACATTTATTATTAAAATTACTAGTTGAAGTAAATTTAACTGTTTTAATATTCTGTTTTACAATTATTCTTATTGTTTTATTTACAATTATTTGGTCTAAGAATATTTTCTTTAATTTAACAAAAGACATTTCAATGATCATATTGTAGTTAGTAGGTGAGATACTAATCCTTTTCTGATCAATATTTAGTAATTGAATTTCATATTCAGTTTTACTAGTATTATCAGAACCCCTGTATAAAACATTTAAAAAATCTGGATTTTCTAATCTAAGTATAAGAGTATTATTATTCTTTATATAACTAAATATCTTGTTTAGATAATCAAGATTTATATTAATAATTATATCCTTGTTATAAACATATTTTTTAAAACTTTCTTTATCAATATGAACAAAGATAAGTGCAATGTGTGATGAATCCATGCATAAAAATTTGATGCCAGATTCTGTAAACTCGATGTTAACATCAGTAACAAGCTCTCTTGTTGCTTTAATAACATGCTTAAACAAAGATGCTTTAGCAAAAGTTGCTTCAAACATTTTTATAAGTTAACTTAAATTTAGAATTGCCTTATTTATATATTATATAGAGTTATATAGTATTTTAAATTTATTTGAATCACCTAAAAATCTTTTCTTACATCTGAGTCTTACATGCAAAAAGACTAATTCTAATTGAACTATCTTATAATAAGTGTTACATCAATACATATTTAGCATATTATATTGGTTAAAATGATGATTTACAATTTAGGTGTTATAACCAAATAAGAGTAATCTCTATTCTTTAACAGTAGTAGGTTTCTTGAAAATCTTTTTAACTACTCTGGTTTCTTTTTTAGAACAGTATTTTTAGATTTAGGTTTTAACTCTTTTATTTCATTTGTTTGAACAGTAGGTTTCATAATTGGTTTCTTAACAACTTGAGTTTGAGTTCTATATTGTGATAATTTAATCATAAACTTTTTGGTTTTAACGAATATATCCTAATTTGTTTTATGAGTATCTACAAAGTGTTTCTTCATAGTTGAAAGTTTTGGATTAACTCAAAATTCATAATTGCATACAATGCATTTCTTTTTATAAAAATATTTCTCTACTAGATGTTTCTTATTTGGAGTTCTGCCTCCAATAAATTCATGTTTACAAATACTAAGCTATTCATTATTATGCTTGTTAATAAAATGTCTCTTTATAGAAGCAAACTACTATAGTGTTTGATCTTATAATTATATATTTTGCAAGTTTTTTTATTAAAGTATAATACAACTGGATGTTTCTATAATTTGGACATTATCATAATTATTTTTCTAATACACTTTTACTTGGTTATTTATAATTATTTTATTATACATAAATTTGTAAAGATACAATTATATAAAAAAAAGAAATAATTGACACCCATACACTGCAGACCAAATATAGTTAATAAGATCATTTGACAGTTAACTTTGACATTTAACTTAATATTAACTAATACATTTATGTCAGTCCCAATGTTAAAGTTAACCATCAACTGATCTAACTACTCTGGCCTGGCAGTATATAGGTGTTAATCTACAATTTTAACTATTGATAACTACAATCTGTTTTAAGATAACCAAAATTATTCCATTTTCAATATTGTATATCTGAACAGTTTCATTTAATATGTTCAGACTTCTTACAGTTGTAACAATATTTTGTCTTTTTTGAGATACATAGTTTTGCATTATTATGATCTTATTACAATGCTTATATAGTTTCTTTTTAAGATCAATAAACTTTGGTGTAGTTATTATTACATTTGGCTTGGCAGAATGTGGTTTTACTTTAAGAAATACAATCTTAAGATCACTGCTGATGGCTTCTTAACACATTTTTAAGTGTTTTTGAAATGTATCTTCATCATACTTATCACATTAGAATAAACATTTAGCCCAGGTTTTAACTTTACTATTATCTTTAAATCTTGTTGGATATGCTAGTACATATCAGAATACACATCTGCAAAACTTTATAAATAATTTGCAAGAAATACAACATGTGTGTGGACCAACTTGTAAACATCATGGGCATATTTCATAATGCCAATCAAATTTGGTATACTCTTGGTTAAAGTAATGATCATTACATTTTTGGTAAAAATATATAGGTTCGATAGTATTATTTTGTTTAAGATAGTTTTTTAATAGAGTAAACTTTCGTAGTAGAGTTTTTTGATAACTAAAATTACTTGAATAGAAACTTTCACTTCTTGAAGTATCTTCATATCCTTCTTCACATATCATTCGAAGTAAATCAAATGCATCTTTTAATAATATGCTTCTTGAAAGTTCATAAAAATTGATATTTAAAAAAGACATTTTTTATTGCTTTAACTGGTGAAAGCAGATGTTTATTTATAAAAACCAGAATTGGTACAAGAATTCAAGAAAAGAAATCTGATAACATATTTATTTATGTAATACATATTTTTCATAAAAATAACATATATATGATGGCCAGACTCAACATACAGAGCAGGCTATGGTACTCTTTGCAGCTGTGCAAGCCAAGCATATGGTGAGCAACACTACAGAAGAATTTTCTACTTTTTTGAACTCCATTTCATCATCTTACATCGAGGAAGCTCTGCAAAAACCAATTTACAATACACTATATGATCCAGACTCTTGCTATAACCAATGGTTAACATG
>CAJVQA010006615.1:0-14710 GCA_910591915.1 Cetraspora pellucida | reverse complement strand
ATAATGTTAAAATTAACTGCTACAGTAGGAAAAGCACCAAATGATTTTGGAACATTTGGTCCAAGATCAAGTTTTTTTATCTTTATATACAAGACTGGATATGTATCTCTAATATAATTATTAACAGCATCAGATAATAGTTGAAGGTCTTGTATTAATTTTTGAACACATTTTAAATGATTTTGATTGTGAGATGAGGCAGTATTTGTAGTTGTGTAGGGTTTATTATTATTGCCTGTAAAAGCACCAAAATGTTCTACTAACTTCTTTTAAATTCTTTTGATTGATAAGATAAATTATCAAGCATATAAACATAGTATTGGTCTACTGCTATTTTTATACTTTTTGTAACCCTAGAATTTGAAAAAGTATATAGATCCACTATTGTCTCTCCAAGAGCATTCTTAAATCTTTGTGAATCAAATATATGATGATATCCTTTTATGTTAATAACTTTTTTTGCTATTTTATAAGTTAATACATTAGCAATAATTTGCTTGTCTTTTAAATTTTGACAAAAAGCCTTAGATATTAATGTTTGCTCTAATGAAACTTTTTTTGCTTTTATATATTGTTTATATGCATATTTTACTTTAGACCAAAGACACTGACAATAATTATGAATCTGTTTATCAATAAAAAAGCTAGTTGCAAAAAAAGCCTATAATTCAAATTGTTTCCATACTAAATTTGAATTTTTATTAGTAACTTTAGAGTGATTAAAAATTTCAGATTTCAGTAAATGTATAAATTCAATAGGTATTTGAGATGTAGTTAAAATAGGATTGCTTATATAAGTAACCAGAGGTTGTAATAATTTTTCTGGATCAATACCAGAATTATAAAATTCATTCTAAATATTTTCAAGATCTAAATTGGAAAATGCATTATATTTAAGAAAAAAGGTATTGGGTTTTACAACATCTAATGGAAGCAATCCTTTGCTCAATAATGTCTTAATGATTTGTCTTTGCCATCCTTTTTCTATAAATTTTTTGAAAAAAGTAATTTGGAGACCTATTAAAAAAGCAAGTTGAGAATCATTTATTAATTTAAGATCTTTAGCAATAAAATCTTCAGATTTTTAATAAGATTGAATATATTCTTGAGTTTGGGTTTTAATAGATAAACAGGTTTTACTTTGAGTTTTATGCTAAAGAATATATATTCAAAAAATTGTTAGACAAAATATTATTTCAAATAGTAATAAAATTTTCTTAGTGGATGCATTCAAATCACTTTCTGTGGTGTGGTTTGGGGGTTTGAACCCATGAAGTCTGTATCACCTTTCTTCTTACACATGCCCCACATCAAGGATGATGATCACACCTGAGATAAAAAAAATAACTTTGTATAGGGAGGGAACAGTCGGATCCTAGGCCTGCCTCAAAAGGCTAAAACTGCCCCTAAGAAGACTATTCTATAAAAAAATTAAAGACAACTAACATACTTTTAAAGGATCATAGAAAATATTCACTCTTTTATTAGCTTGGTTAACTATAATATTAGATATTGTATCAATATTGATGATTGAAATATTAGACTTTTCAATTTTTGCTTTTTTTGTAACACACAGATTCTTTTTATAAAGATTTCTCTTAGAGGCCTTTGATAAGATGGCAGGAGTATTTTGTAAAGTCATAGTGCTGATATGAGAAAAAGTGCTGATATGAAAAAGTAAGATTAATAGTCAAATTTGCAAAAATTATATCAATATGAAAAAATATAAATACATTTTCAAAAAAACAAGCAAATTCAAAACAGAACATTGTAGTAAAAAGAACCTTTTTATTAGTATGAGCTAGTACATTACTCTTTCTAATCTTTTTTCATCAGTATAATGAAGATTATTTGGAATCTATGCTAGGAAAATTGAATAAGTTATATAATTAAAAAGTAAAAGATGACTTACATGCAACCATTTTGAGATAATGGAGTTGCAACTTTTACTACTAAAGTGTAGCTTTTGTAGTATTAAAAGTTTTGGATCCAGATTAATTAATCTGTATATCTTGATGAAACCAGATGGTTAGATAGTGGTTTGTTTACTGTTGTGATCAATATGCTATAACTTGATATTAGCATAAACAAATAGCTTAAATAGTAGATCTACATAATAAAAAATGCTGGATAGTCATCTGAATGTTATCAAGATGATTATATTAAAGTCATTTACTGTAATGTAATGTTGTTACCTTTTTGATATATGGATATTAGCATATTGTACCAATATTCATATCCATGCAGCTTATGAATAGTGGATCCATATAATAAAAATTTGCTAGATAGTCATATGATATATTTAGATTAGGTAGTTTCTGTTTACTGTAATGCAATTTTGAAATAGAATTGTATTTATACATATCTGGTTATTATTAAAAAAACCCAATATCAGAATTATATAATTGCTTACTAACAGTAGATCCACATAATAAAAATTGTTGGATGGTCATCTAGATGACATTCAGATGATTAGATAAAGGTGTTGGTTAAACATCTGCAGAATGTACTGAGACAGCTGCTTACAAATGATAGATCTGCATATTAAAAATTTGCTGGATAGTCATTTTGATTTCTTCTGAATAATTACTAAAAGGTTTATTTATCTAAATATCATGATAGTATGGATATTGGATGCAACATTTGCTTACAGATGGTGGATCCATATAATAAAAAATTCTCTGGATGATTATCCTGATGATTAAATAAAGGTCTGTTTACTGTTGGGATTTCTATAAAAAATATCTGGACATTGGATAGTAGATCTACATAATAAAAAATTGGCTAGATAGTTATCTGGATGATAAATAGAGGGTTGTTTACTATAATGTATGATCTGTTTTCTTTCAAATTTGAATATCAGCTGAAGTCTGATATTTGAATTTTACAGATTGCTCATGAAGGTTGGATTTGCATAATAAAAATTTTCTGAATGGTCATTCAGATGATTAGATAGAGGTCTGTTTACTGTAAAGTAGTTTTTGGATCTATTTGATTACAGCTAATATAATAAATTCTAGTACACCTAGCAAAAATTAGCCAAATGATTTTTTAGCCAATTTGGTTAAGAAATTGATTTCAGAAGTATACAGTATATGATAATATTGATCAGGTAAAATTTCTATCCAAAAAGTTTCAAAAATATTTGATATTTCAAATCATCATAAGTAGATCATTAAATATTTACATAATTGTAGTGATTTTTTTTTGATACTTCAAAATGAAAAGCGATGGTTAAAAGCATAAAATCCAATAAACATCACTATTCTAAAAATATATGTTGATTGCTATATCTAAATTTCTACTAAAATAAGAAAAAAAAGAGTTTTAATAAAATATTTCAAATTAAGTTATTTAAAATAAATAAAATTATTAATTTATTGCTTATTGACATTATTTTGTTAGTTTGAATTTTTGTTTGTATTCTTTTAAGCTACATAAATTTTTAGGGCTAAATATATTAGTCATGTAATGTTCGAAACTTTTTGGATGACAATTTTACTCTGGTCTATAATAACTTAATCAGATTAGCCAAAAAATCATTCAATTAATTTTCACCAGATGTTTAGAAATTATCTGTATGCATATAGATATTAGATTTATTACCAATATTCAAATTCAAATATACTCATAGATGGTGAATCCTCCTAATAAAAATTTGCAAATCATCATCTGTAAATATCGATAGTGGTCTGTTAACTAAAAAGTAATGTGAAATAGGATACTTATATGAAAATCTGAATATCAGCATAAAACCAATATTCAGATTTAATACTTTGCTCACAAATGGTGGATTCATAACAAAAAATTTGCTGAATGATCATCTGGATGACATTTGAATGATTAGACAGTGGTCTGTTTATTGTAATGTAATGTTAGAATCTGATTTTTATACATCTGAATATCACAGATAGTATGGATATTTAGATGCCACATTTGCTCACAGTTGGTGGATCCATGTAATAAAAAATTTTCTAGATGATCTTCCTGACTGTAATGTAGTGTTGGGATCCATATGGATAATATCTGGATATCCCAAAAGGTACCAATATTCAGGTTATCAATTTGCTCATAAATGGTAGATTCACATAATAAAACATTTGCTGGATGGTCATTCAGATGATATCTGGATAATTAGATAAAGATCTGTTTACTGTAATGTAATGCTTGAATCTGATTTTTATACATCTGAATATCACAGATGGTATGGATATTTGGATGCCACATTTGCTTACAGTTGGTGATTCCATATAATAAAAAATTTTCTAGATGATCATTCTGACTGTAATGTAGTATTGTAATCTCTATGAATAATATCTGAATATCCCTATTTATATCGATATTCATGTTATCAATTTGCTTATGAATAGTAGATCCACATAATAAAACATTTTCTGGATAGACATCTGGATGACATCTGGATGATAAATAGAGGACTGTTTATTGTAATTTAGTGTTGATCTGTTTGTTTACTTATTTGAACTTCAGTAATTTTATCAATATTTAGATTCATATTTGCTCTCAATTGTAGATCTGCAAAAAATAAAAAATTTTCTAGATGGACATCTGGATGATTAGATAGAGCTATTTTACTAATATTTAGATTCTTATTTGCTCTTGAATTGTGGATCCACATAATAAAAAATTTTCTAGATAGACATCTGGATGATTATATAGAGGACTGTTTACTATAATCTAATCTGGATATTAGCAGTTTTTATAGATATTAAGTTTCTTCTTATATAGATATCAGTTTACTTTAATATGTTGGAACCTTTTGCATTAATTCAAACATTTTGCTTATGAATGGTAGATCCACATAATAAAAAATTTGCTGGAGATCATCCAGATGGCATTTAGATAATTATATAGAGGTATGTTTAATGTAATGTGTTGGGATCCATATTGGTTTCCTGGTTTGGATATATGGATCCACATTTTGTCCAAAGATCTACTAAAAAAAATTTTTACTTGTTGGTTATTTGAATATCATCTTGATGATTGTATGATGATCAGTTTATTTTATTGTAGTGTTAGGATCTGTTTTTTATTCATCTGGATATTCATAGTTGGTATAGATATCAGGTTTCCTCATTTGCTCACAGATAATAGATCTGCATAATAAAAACTTTGCTAGTTATCTAGATATCATCTAGATGATTAATAGATGTCTGTTTACTGTAATGAAAATAAAATTGCATTTTTAAGGATAAGGTGTAATATTTTAAAATTATATATAAACTTAATGGTATTTTTTTTATAATTTCAATTATGAAAATTTTTACTAATTAAATATTTTTTGAGCTTTTAAGTAAAGTTTTAGAATAGGTTCTTGTAATTTTAACAGTAGTAAAATTATTAAAATTGGCATAAAACTCTTTGATATATGAATTTTTAAAGATTAGATATAAAAATTTACTATTAAAATTCTTTTATAGTTTTTCAGAAATTAGCCAATTAAAGTTAGCTTTTTTATGTAACCTCAGAAAAAACATAGGGCTTCCCAGAAGAATTCAAGGTATATACAAATAAAATTTTTTTAAAGTAAACTTCTTATAAAATTTTAACATAATAAATAACTTATTTAAACCTATTTATTATTAAATTTTGATAAAAATTAATTAAAAAATAAAAAAGTTTTATTAGTAACACATTTTTAATTTACTATATTATACTATCTAGATTATATAAAAAATGTTTTACATACACCCTACTCTTAATTGGCTTATATATGAATATTTGTAAATTTTGTTGTTTTGAGAAATAATTAAGTCTATACTGATTTATGTTTATGTGTAAATTAAATAAACTATTGGATTAACATTATTAGTCAAAAACTAAAATTCAACCTGGTCAAATTACAATATCATTTAGCAATAAATCGATCAAATTTTTTAAAATTTGACAAATAAAAAGTCAGTCATTCTGATTTCCATATTAATTTAACCTAATTTGGTCAAAAATTTGGTTTCTAAATTTTAACAAAATTTGATATTTTGAGTTTACATTAATCTGATTTCTACAAAATTTATAAGAATAGCCAAATTTGACCTAAACCAAACCATATTTGACTTCATAACCAAGCATTAAATATCTGAATATTAGAGTATCTCTAAAAGAAACCTAAAAATTTAAATATAAATTATTTGAATTTTTGGGTTTTCTTTTAATGATACTTTGATGCAAATATTTATTGAAGAGTATAAAATTATTAACTCTATAAAACCATTGATTAACTTATGTTGGTTTTTGAATAATATTTTAAATATCATGTTAATAGTTAGATTGAAGCAATAATAGATAAATAAGTTTCAAATATAAAATAAAGTAAATATTTACTTATCAAAAAATTACTGATTAATAGTGATAGTGTTATACATTGTTTTGATTTCATATTATAGTTTAGATGTTACAAGTCATTTTTTATATAATCATTTATTATTACTAACTATGTTGTTATATGTGGTTTAGAAGTCATACTAATTCAGAAATAAAATAAACTAATACTAATAACAATTTACTTAATAAATATTGATATTAGTAATAATCTGTTATAGAATAATGTCAATGTGAATTGTGAATTGACATATAACAAGTGTACTGATTATAATATAATACTCATCATATTTCAATTCCAGAACATGAATTCAAAACAATATATAACATAAAAATTTTTTCAACTAATTGTTTAAGCAATTGAAATTTAAAATTTTTTATAAATATACTCAATTCAAACTGTCTCTTTTTAAAGAACTTCTCCAAATTTTTTTTCTAATTTTTTTAGATTTTTTATTTTTTTTTTTTTTAAAAAAAAATAAAATAAAAATAAAATAAAAATTTTTTTTTTGTTATAGCTAGAACAAAACATACCAGACATACATCCCAAACTTCTAAATTTGCAACTCAACAATCTACTACTTCTTTGACCCAACCATCTGCCACTTCTTTAACCCAACCATCTGCTACTCTTTTAATCCAACTATCTATTATTTCTTCAACTCAACCATCTACTACTTCTTTGACTCAACCATTTATAACTTCTTTGACTCAATCATTCATCATTCCTTTGACCCAACCATCTACTACTTCTTCAACTCAACTATCTACCACTCCTTTGATCTAAGTGTCTAGCACCACTTTAGTACAACCATCTATTACTTTGATCAAACTATCCATCACTTCAACCAGACCATCCACCACTTTGACCAGACAATCCACTATTTTGACCAGACTACCAATCACTTTAACTGTATTATCCACCACACTATCCACCACTTTGACCAGACCATCCACTACTTTGACTATACCATCTACCACTTTGACCCAACCATCTAGCACTTTGACCCAACCATTAACCATTTCTTTAACCCAACTGTCTACTTCTTCTACTGTTCATTCACCTTATTCATCCAGAAGTAGTAGAAGCTGAAGTGGAAGTGGTGAATAAGTGGAATCTTTATCACATTATGAATTATTAGACAGAAATAAAAGGCTAGAGAATGGTAAATTTTTATTTATTAATCAATTCTCTCCAATGATCACTTAAACATAAAATTGGTAGAAAAAAGAAATCAACTTTCTGCACAAATAGCAATAAAAAACACCTCAAACAACACTAAAAAAAAGTAATAGCAACAAAGAAAGCATCAAATAAGCATAAAAGCAAAAAGCATTGCAAGTGTTAGCAAGATAGTTATAGAAATTTTAGCAAAAAGTGAGAATTTTGAGGGATTGCAAATCAAACACGTGCATAATATTAGAATAGAATAAGATAAACAAGCCACTTGTAAACAAACAAACAAAATATGACAAAAATACATGATAGAACATCCTAGAAGAATAAAGTCGTAAAAATAAATAAAAATCTTCTTAAAGAGTACAGAAAAAGTCTACAAGCACTTTTCATAAAAAGAGCATACTGGGCCATGAATAGTGTGCATAACAAAATTTTTTTTAATAAGACAGACAGAACATACACAGTACCAGATAGAGAAGACAAAATTGTCATAATGCTTACAAACCAAGACCCAAATGAGGTGGCTCTTTTACAACTAACAAGAGAAATAGTAGAAAAAGCCAAGAAATAACAGCTAGAGAAAAAACTAAATATAAGTATAGAAAACCAAGACTTGGCAATAGAAGCAGAAAGAAAGCAAATGCAGTATAACTAAAATGAAGAACAGCAAATAATAACAAAAGAAAATAAAGAAAAGAGCATCAAAGAAAACAAAGAAGGAAAAGAAACATAGAAGAATGAACTAAAAATATAGAGAAACAAGAAGAAGCAAATATATTACAAAGCAATTTACTCTCCTCACTTATCACTTGTACAAAAGTTGTAAAAAAGCAATTTAGAAGTTTGCCAAAAAATGACAGTCTAAACCAACTTTACAGGTCTAAAAAAAAAGATAGAGCTAGTAAAGAAGGTATAACAAGAGCAAGAAAGAGAAAACTTGAATAACTTGCTAAGAAGATAGAACAAAAAATGTCTTGGTCAACACTAGAAAAAACAGAATTTGGAGAATTTGCTATAACCTGGAAGTGTAGATCTGTAGATCATTGCAAACACATGAACAGAAAAACAAAGCAAACATGTAGATTAGTCGACATGCAAATAAGCCTAATTTGGATAGTGATAAACATAAGCATAGAAGATTCTAAAACAACAAGTAGCAAACAGAAATCACTAGTACTTAGACCAAATAAGTAATACACCAAACCGAAAGAAAAGTCTAATGTCAATTTACATTAAGAGAGCATATTGGGCAGCAAACAGCATACACAACAAGGTGTTCTTTAACCAAGCAAGCAAAATATATGCAACACCAGACAGAAAAGATGAAATTGTTGCTATGCTAACAGAACAAAACCCAATAGAAGTTGCTTTGCAATATATAACTAGAGAAATAATCAAGAAGGCAGAAGAAGGGCAATCAGAAAAGAAGATTAACATCAACAAGCAAAGCAAAAATGATACAATAGAAGAACCAGCAATAGTAAGATACAGGACAAAGGAAAAGAAATACAGCAACAGTCAAATGAAGCAAACAGAAGTCAAGAAGAATCATGCAAAATAATGCAAAAAGACAGAAAACAAAGAAGCAGTTGAAAAGAAAGCACAAGATAATATTAAAAGCTTACAAAAGAAAGTAAGTATAGAGGTAAGTTTAATAAACAAAGACCAAGTAGAAGAGAATTCACCTGCTCAAGAAAGAAATGCAGAAGAACAAGAAGGGAAGCAAGAACAAGAAAACATCAGAAAGAAAATTAAAAGAGAAATTAACATATTTGAAGAACTTTTAGAAGAGAGCATGTGGGCTCTGAACAAAAGAAACTGCAACCAAAATAACAGTCTACTTGCCAATATACTAGTGCATAATGTACCTGGTGAAACAAAAGAAGATCATATAAAATTCATTAGGTGTCTTTAAGAAACAACATACATGTTAAAAACATTAGAGAAATCTTCAAAAGGAGAAACTTATAGATAGAGGTAAACTTCGACTGTGAATATGGCAAAAGTGAAGCAATACAAAGAATTAGCAAAAAGAAGAGTGACTAGTACAAAATGATATCAGAAGAGAAAGAAGAAGATAGTAGGAGAAAATGAACACAATATAATGAAGGACACCAGAAGGAAAGAAGCAATAAAGCAAGAACCAAAGAAGAAAAACCTGAGTGGAAAGTGAACAAAACTGAGACAAAAGAAAACCAATGCTGCATAAATGGAGAATTAGAGAACACAAACTATATAACAATCTGGAACCTACAAATAAATATAAACAAGAAGGAAGTAAAATACATCTGCAGAAGATTTAGGAAAGCCCACATAGTAAGAATTAAAAGGTTAAGGTATAAGGCCTTAGCAATAGTACAAATAGAAGAAACACATAAAGACATACCATGGGCTATACCAGTAAACAATAACAAATTAGTATGAGTAACCAAAAGAATGAAGAACCATGAAGCAAGAGAAAGACAAAGATATTCAACAAAGTTGACAGAATTACTAGAAAGTGCCTCAGAAGTCCTACTATTATGGAGTTTGAAAAACAAAAGGGTTAAATCAGTTCACATACCTTCAAATAGAAACAGAAATCAAAAAAGAACTGCAACAGTCATGTTTGTAACAGAAGAAGATATGAAAACAGCCCAATCAAAACCATTCATGTTTAACAACTTCAGACTTTATTGGATAAAAGAAGAAATAGAAGAAACAAGACAAAGAAGAAGCCTTAAACAAGAAAGAGGAAGAAGCTGGGAAAGGTCTTGTCAAGCCTTCGACACAGAAGAGAACATCAACAGAGAAGAAGTACAAGAAGAAACCTCATATACAAATGACATCCTAAGGCAAATTGCAGAAAGACTTGAGAGATTAGAGGACATTAAAGGTACAACAGAGGAATCTTGGCCGACTGCTCCTAAGGGCACCCTAGTTGAACCAATGAGTATGGACCAAGAGATTGAAGAGTTCTTGCATAAAGAAAGAAGGAACTTTGAAAGAAGCAACATGGAAACATCTTCTGGTCACAAAAAAGAAATAAAGAAAAAAGGAAAAGTAAAGGAAGTAGACATAAAAACACAACACAAATATCTGAAAGAAAAATGGAAACAAGAAAGAAAAGAATCAAAATTGCATGTCACAACATTAATGGACTTAAAACTAGAAGTTGGAAATTAGAAAACCTTATAGGATGGGCAATTAAAGAAGAACTTACAATAGTAGGAATAATAAAACAAACATTACAAAAAAGGAAGGAAACTTATTGAATAATTGCAGCACACAATATAAGGACTACTGGACCAGTGCAGCAACAGACAAGAAAAAAGGGTCAGCATAGGAATACTAATAGACAAAAGATGAGAAAAGCATGTAGGAGCAGTCAAGAGAACCAGCAAGTATATGCTAGAGGTAAGATTGTATTTTAAACAATTAGAACTAGTAGTATTAGGAGTATATATCCCACCAAACAACAATTTGATCAGTAAGAAAAGTTAGTAAAGAATTGTAAAGGTAGTAACAAACAAAAAAAGAAGTATAGAAATAATTATATTAGGTGACTTCAATCATACAGTAGATAATGTACTAGATTGATGAAACCCACAAACAACAAGTTATAAAAGACTACTAATATTTAGCTGGCTCAAAAGACAGAACTTTGTAGACTCATTTAGAAACATGCATCCAGCAAAAGAAGCATACACATGGTCAAACCAGGAGGCAGCAACAAGAATAAATTATATCTGGCTATCAGAAACATTGGCATCAGGCCTACAGAAAGTGAACATAGAAGAAGCAGAAGGCCTAATAAATAGTAATCACAAAATAATAACAACAAAGGTATGGATAGAACATGTAATCACAAACTGCAGTAAGGCAGAAGCCAAACATAAAAACCAAACAAGAACAATATACCTATATGATGAGACAAAACAAGAAGACTGGGATGAGTATGCAAAAGAGCTACAAAGTCAGCTAAAATGAAAAAAATACTAAGGCAATTAGAAGATAATGAAGCTGAAACAGACCATAATGCAGATAGACTTGATCAAATATGGGATGTAATAGAAGAGGCCATAATAGAAGCAGCAAACAAGCAAATTCTGAAGAAGAAGATATTTAATATAAAAATGAACAGAAGACAAGACCAGAAAAAGGCAAACAATGCAAACATATTATTGAACTTCAACAAATAATTAAGAAAGCAAAAAGTGCACATAAAAAAACTCTTTTCAGTTTGTCTTTGGAACTTATAGAAATACAAAATTTCATAACAAAAAGAAACAGTTCACTTTACAAACTCAAGTGGAGGAAGATACATAACTCCCAAAAAGCGTAAACTACTGTTGACAGCTATGAGCAAGCTTTTATACAAAAAAGTAAAAGCAGATACTGGTAAAGACTAAGTCTTTAAGCTTGTAAAGACCAAAGAAAACAAGGAGAACTTTACAGTTCCAAAAATCAGTGAAATTGTAAACAGCAAATATGAGGCACACACAGCAGTAAACACAGCAACAAAAAAGTTTAGTTTAGACTGGGCTAGTCAAGTTAAAGCTGACTCAAAAGCTAAAGAAGAAAACAAAGAAGAAAACATCCATGTAACTGGTAACAACAAGCAAAAAAAAAAGAAACACCAAGACAAGAACACGTGCAGAAAGTAAACAATTCAAAGCATGTGTCTAGAATCAATGAACAAGAACACATGAACACTAATGCAAGTACAGAACACAAGAAGGACAACAACCATCAGCCAATTACAAACTCTAAGAAGACTGATAACAAGAACATACCAAATAGTAACACAAAGCCAAAACAATGGTCTGAGTTATTTACAAGACTTAAGGGGGAAAAAGCAGTGTTTACAAATTCCTCTCCTAGCTAAAAAATATGTTCTAAAAATCAAAATGCCCTTATTTTAGACATCCAAAGTCTAAGCAACATTTCCACTAATGACATAATTACAGCATTAGCAGCCAGCTTAGGAGAAGAGCTAATGGCTGCAAAAATCCATATGAATAAAGGAAAACAATCTTCCCTCGAAGTAGTTTTTAAAAATAATGAAAAAGTTCAATTCTATGCAGCAAATGGAATTCCACTGTTCAAGCAAATACTTTTTGGATATATTCCAATTAACCTTAACTGCTCTTTCTTAACAGTTAAACTTCGAAACATGCCTATGGGAGATACTAAGAAAATCAGCAACCAGATTCTTAATGCCTTTCAATATGTCAGCCAAATTGCATCAATAAAACCTTTAATGTTTGAGGGCACTACTGCTTGCTCTGATCAATGGCTGATGACATTCGAAACTACAGAAGATCCTGATTTACCTTCCAAAATACCCAGAAGCACCCATGTTGGCTATCATAAAATTACAACTGAGTGGAAGAAAGCTGCTTTTACTGTAAAAAAGAAGGTTACTTTAAAAGAGACTGCAAGAAGCTAAAAACCTCAATTGAAACAAGATGACAACTAAAAGAAGCTAAAGAACTTAGAGAAAAAAAGAAAAAAGCCCAAAACCTTTTGACTTCAGAAACTAGCTTTAGCCAGAACAACTCATATATTAATGTCTTACAAGAAAAAGAACAAACTGATGAACTAACTGATACAAGAGATACAACTTTACAATGTATTTCTGAGGATGAGAAAATGATAGCAACAGATGCTGACCCAGAAATTACAAGTAACAAAAATACAGTAATTACAAATAGTACAACAAATACAGAAGACATTGATAATATAGAAGTAGAAGAAGTAAATGCTGAAATGGCAGGAGCCTTTGACAATTCTGAGAGTAACCCAGAAGAGGCACCATTTACTACAGTAACTTACAGAAAACAAAAAACAAACAACAAGAAAAAGAGCCAAACAAGAACAAGTTACCCTTACAAGAATAGAAAAGGCTCTTTTCAGAGCCGACTACCAAGAGTTTAACACAAGACTACCAAGTCCAGTATAGCCCTTTTTCCTATACACTTTAATTAATGATTAAAATTGCTACACTAAATGTTAAGGGCTTAAATAACAAGTTCAAAGCACAAAAAACCCTAACTCTACTAAAATCTTATAACCTAGACATTATATTAATACAAGAAACCAACTTAAAAGATGCCTCTCTAAGGAACTTCTTAGCTAAACAATGGGGCTTCAACTCTTTTTGGTCTTCAAAAACAGCAATTCTAGCTGGAAAAAGAAATATCAAATTAACAAACATGAAAAAAGCTCTGGATGGATGAATAACCATAGCCAAAGCAGAAATTAAACAGCAACATTTTTATTTTACAAATGTCTATGCACCTTCAAAACTAGAAGACAGAATCTTCTTCTTCAAAAAGTAGACTCTAACCAAAGATGATGAAAGCATTTGTATTATAGGAGGGGATTTTAATACCAACCTAGACTCTGAAACAAACAGAATAAGCCAAGCAGTTGCACAACATGACAGCTCAAGAAAGCTTATGAAAAACCTCTTAACTAACTATGTCGACACAGCAATTTGCTTTAAAAAAGAACCTTTTCTTACTTTTTATCAGTCAACACAAGAGGGTTAAAGAATGGCAACCAGACTCAACTATATTTATATCGAAGAGAACTATAGCTACCTTTGTAAAGAAGCCTCAATACACTTTGGAAACTCTAACCATCTCCTAGTTGAATGGGGCTCAGCTTGAAGTCTAAACATAACAGCAACCCAATATAGAGATTTGACAGAAAAGCCTGGAACATTCCTGAACTTAAATTAAATATAATTCAAGAAATACACAATATTCAAAACACTGAAAACTGGTATCTGCATAAATGTTTAATACAGTCTATGATAAGATCTTTCAAATCTTGACCCTCATCAGAAAAAAGAATACAAAAGATTCAAAGGAGAATCTGCAACTTAAACAACAAATTAGCAAAAAACCCCAATTTAGAAGAGCTCAATCTTGTTATAGAAGGTCTTAAAATTGAACTTCAAGGAGAGTTAACCACAATGTCAGATAAATGGCATGTAAGGTCCAATGCAAAATGGGTCAAAGAGGAAGAAAAGTCAACCAAATACTTTTACTCACTTTACAAGTCCAAGCATTCAACTAGTTGCAGTACTAAAATTAAAGATCCAAACAACCCAACTAAAGCTTCACAAGAGCATACTATAAACTACATTAAAGAAACCTATCAAAAAATATACAAAAGTGAAGACATAGATGAAAAAGCTGCAGA
>CAJVQA010006614.1:0-14710 GCA_910591915.1 Cetraspora pellucida | reverse complement strand
AAGTTAAGTGTCTTTATACATTTCATAGTTAATAAACTGAATGCAATATTTAGTATCTTCATATATTATCTATTGTTAACTCTGTCTTAAAATCCCAAATCACTTTGTATTTTGTTAAGTTTTATATAGACTTTGTATAGAATCTGTCAAGTTATAGTCGTCATACTATAGTTGAGCAGTTTCTGTTATTACTATGATTAAAAGAAAAACTACAGATTAACATTTTGGTAATGATTATGAGATAAGTTCTTAATTTATCATAGACAATTGATTTTAGTTAATCATAAGGAAACTTTATCAATATTGGTCTATTTGATCTGATATTTGAAAAGTATATAGTTGAAAACCTATCACATTATTTCTAATAAGTATATCTTAGTGAGAAATCCCTTTGGAACCTGCTATTTAATGTCAAAGTAGTGAATCATTTTTGATTTACAAAGAATTTGCAAGAAACCTCTCTTGAAGAAATATTTTGACTATCATTATGTCAACTTTAAATGCCTATATCTCAACAACCACTAGACCAATCTTAGTGTTTTGATCTCCTTTAGGACTGAAAGGACTTTCTCTACAACTTTCCCTTAAGTGATAAAGTCTATTGTTATAATAATTTAAAGAGATTTTTATCAATTTCTAAAAATTAAAATTTAGAAATAAAAGCATAAGTGTTTGCATTGTGACAAACAGCTTTTAAATTAATAGTACATGCAATTCAACTTTGAAAGATACCTATTAAAAGTATTCTTATATACCAAAGAACATACCACTCATTTACCTATCACTAAATTAAATGATTCTTATAAAATTTGTTACCTATAATCTTAAATATACCTTCTGATTTTCAAAACTTTTACTTTTGATATATTATATAATAATTTGCTTAAGACTTCTCTGACAAAGCTATAAAATATTTTAACTAAGTTAAACAAATCTATACCCAATATAACCTATCTCAATTAAAGAACACTATCTTTAAACTTATTTTTAGTTTTAGATATTCTAGTTCTCTTGAAAACATTGTTGATATTATTAGAAGTATGATATCTTTAGCTGTCTATACAAACTGCTATCAAAGAAACCTCTTTATCTTAATAGAAGAAGATTTTATATCTCCTTATCATCTTGATTTTGAAGACTATAGTAACTTCTTTGAAATATTTTTTAATCTCCAACAACACATACCTAACCTCTTATCTAATTAACAAATTCAAAATATCATGCCTAATGCAGCTGATATTTTTAACTACTTAAAAGAAAATAAAAAAAATAGAAATGTTGTTTGTATTGAACCTTTTCATGAAGATGGAACCCAGGATCCTTTAGCCTGAATTGTTAGATTTGAAAAAGCTTCAACTGCTAATAGCTGGAGTTTTGCTAAACAGAGAAAAATCATGTCAGCTTTTCTTAGAGGAAATGTTGATGAATAGCAACAAGCTTACTATCTTGCAAATGTTGCTGAAGCTAATGCAGAAGATGATTGGACTGCTACAAAAGCTGCTTTTATTGCACAATTCTGTAATTAATACTAGAAAAACAAATGAATTAAAAACCTAGATGAATTAAAACAACTCCTTAATGAACTAGTTGAAACCTATTACAGCTGATACAAAAGAATTATCTAATGAATAGAAACTAATAATAATCTAACTAACACCTAAAAGCTATATCACTTTAACAAGGAACTCTGTCCAGAAACCCTTCCTATTATCTTTATATATAATCCTAACAATGTAGCTGATGCTTTAGGATTTGTAAAAAGATTTGAACAAGGAAAAGATTTTGCTACTCAAAGTGAACTTAACTTAGCTGTTACTAACAGAAATTTGAAAAAAGATATTGACAACCTAACCAAGCAAATGCAACAAATAACTCTTAATTTTGCAACTATTGCATTGGCACTTACTGAACCTACATCTAAATTTCAACAGAAATTCCAACCCAGAACCCAATATCAACTTAGGACCTAATTTTAACCTAAAAACTAGTACTAGAGACCTTTGATTATTTGCTATAACTGTGGAGAAAAAGGACACTATGCTCAAGATTGTTTAGCTGAAAAACAATCTATTATAAGTTAATATAAGCAAATAACTCAAGATAATAGAAGGAAAAATATCAACTATATTGGAATAAAGAATGATGATGTTGATGAAGTATACATCACCAGAATACCAAGAAATCAACCTTATTTTATTAATAAAAAACAGGCCAAGTTTTCAAACAAAAACTCTAAATTTCAAAGAGAATTTAAACTTAAAAACAGAACTGTCATGCCAAATGAACTTGATACTTAAATAGATAAAATTTCTGTAAAAATCTCTATTGAAGTCCCTATTACAAAAAGAACTAAACCAAAACCAAAATTCAAAACTTACCCTTCTGTAATCGAACAAATTGAACTCTATGATGTCTTTACTGATATCCTAAACATGAAATCCTCTGCTACTATTGGACAATGGTTACAACTCCCTGCATAGTGTAAAAATCTTGCAAAAATTTTGTAAACAAAAAAAAAACCTATTATATAAGCAAACCAAGCTAAAATGGATTATCCTAAAAAGACAACAGCAATAAGATGTTATATTCAAATTAAAGAAAATTCTGTTGTTGCTATTCTTAATTCAGAAGCAGCTATAAGCATAGTCACAGCCAAGCTCATAAGAAAATTAGAACCCCAAATTCAAAAACTCTTCAAAACTATTGTAGTTACTGCTAATGAAAATTGTACCAAAGTTTTAGGAATTATCTCTGATATTAAGATTATTATCCAGTATATTATTATTCCTATTAACCTCCAAGTAATAGAATCTATGGATGAAACTCTTCTCCTAGGAACAAATTAGTTCAATAAGTCAAGAACCAAATTGAACTTTGAAAACAATACTTTAAACATTGATACTTAGAAAAAAAGCTACTACCAATGCTACTCATACTACCAACTCTTATCCTATCTTAAAGGAAGTAGATAAGGATGAAGAAAATCAATGGATTGATGAGATAAATGATGAAAAAGAAATGAAAACCTACTATTTAGAAGAATGGCCTTCTATAATTGATGAAATGTATTATAATCTCTAGTCAGAAATAGAAACTACTTCTGCTTTTTATCTAATCTAACTATTAGAAGAAAAGATCTATTCTGTTAAAAACCTAAACCTAAATATAAATCTGGAACTTACCAAAGACCAACATATTCAAGCTAAATAACTCTTAATAGAAATATTGATATTTTCTTAGAAAATATTTTAGAAGATGAACAGTCCAAAGAATTAGGACAAGCCAATATTATTTGTCATGAAATTAACACAAATAGCTACAACCCTATTAAGCAAAGAGCCTATCAATACCCTTTTAATGAACAAGACTTTCTGCAAAAAGAAATTCAAGCAATGTTAGAAAAAGAAATTATTAGAGAATCTTTGAATTCTGATCTTCTTCTGTTGTACTTGTGCCAAAGAAGAATGGCCAAAAGAGACTTTGCATTGACTATAGAAAACTTAATGCTATCACTGAAAAAGATGTATACCTACTACTAACTATCCAGGAAATCTTAAACTTATTCAATGAAGCCTCTTGGTTCACTAGCTTAAATTTAGCCAATAAATATTAGCAAGTTGCTATAAAGAAAGAAGATAAAAAGAAGACTGTCTTCATTACAAAATAGGGAACATATAAGTTCAATGTCATGCCTTTTGGATTTACTAATGCATCTGCAACTTTCCAAAGATTAATGAATAAAATTCTTTACTCCTTTATCAACAAATTTGTGGTAGTATACCTAAATGATATTACTATTTACTTCAAAATCTTTCAAGAACATTTGGATTATGTTCAACAAGCTATAAATGTTCTAAAAGAAGCCAACTATAATTAAATTTGGCAAAATAGTATTTTTTCCTAAATAACATCAAGTTTCTAAAACATATCATTAAAAAAAATAGAATTAAAACAAATAAAAAACTGATAGACAAAATTAAAAACTTCTCAGAACCTACTAATCTTATACAACTAAGAGAATTTTTAGGAATTGCCTCTTATTACCAACAATTTATAGAAGAATTTTCCAAAATTGACAAATCTTTGAACCAGCTACTGAAGAAAGATAAACCCTATCTGTAAACAGAAAAACATCAACAAGCTTTGACACTCTTAAAAATTATCTTATCTCAGACCCTATCTTACAACATTCTGACTTTAATCAACCTTTCTATCTGTATACTAATGCTTTAACCTCAGGATTAGGAGCAGTTCTATCTTAACTGAATGATAATCATAAGGAATATGTTATTGCTTATGCTAGTAAAAGTTTAAATAATACTAAACAGAACTATTCTACTACTAACTTGGAATATTTAGCTGTTATATAGGCTATTGAATACTTTCATCAATATTTAGAAGCCAAACATTTCTTTTTTATTACTGACCATTCTGCTTTATAATAGTTAAGAACTTCCAAGCTTAAAAAAAGAAGAGCTAGATGGCTTATAAAACTAGAATCTTATAACTTTACTATAATTTATTGTCCTAAAAGAAAACATAATAATACTGATGCTTTATCAAGAATATATAAATAAGAAACCAACATAATTTTAACAGAAGATAAAGATGAATTCTCTTTTGAAACTGAAGCTCTCCAAATTGCTATACAAAAAAGATTAGCAAGAATTGAATCTCCTTTGTACTAAAACCAATAACTTGAACAATTAGCTACTATGTTGAGACCAAACTTATCTTCTATTGCAGAACAGGATACCAAACCTTATACCAAACTTGAAGTATTCTCTAATAGTTTTAAATGTGATAATGAACTATTATTTAATTAAAGTTATATTCAACAACTCTCCTAGAAATCTAAAAGAAATACTAAAAAGAATAAATATCCAATTAGTTAAAAAGGCTCCAATACCTAATGCTAGTATTGACATATTCACCTACACTTTCAATCTACCTGCTACCAATATAAAAGAGACTGTTCTATATAGGCCACCCTTAAAAGAACCTCTCTGAATATAATAATCAAATGCTTTTCAGAACAATTTTTAGTTTCTAAAATTGAAGATGAAGAAGTTAAAATCTTTCATATAACTGCCATAAAAGATATTGAAGAAATTTCTACAAATATACAAGCTACAATAGACCTATTTAATTATCAAGACATAATGGAAACCCTTGTACCAACTCTATCTGAATATTATATCACCTCATTACAATCTTATTCAAATTTGGAGTTTAGTTAAGAAAGAATCCAATATAGTAGAATACAGTATATCTGGTTCTATATTAAACATATCAGTACCCAACTATCTCAAAAATCCAATAGAAAAAACTGGCCTAGAAATTGGAAAGGATCAGCAGCTCAATGTTGGTATGGAGATAAATTTTACTCACCATCTGATAAATGCTCCAAATGTCATATTGACTTCTGGTTATAGCATACCATTAAACAATATTCTTTAAAAGAAATTGCTAAATGTTACTGGCCTATACCTGATAATGAAAATCATAATACCTGGGATGACCTTATTGAAGAAGCTAACCAAATCTAATTTAAAATAAACCTCATTGATGACACTCCAATTGAAAATTCTTTCAGAAGACCAGAAAGTGATAGCCAGTATTTGCTAAGTAATTATAATCCTAATGAAGAGATGGATACTTTAGTAATACAGAATTTGATGACACCAGTAATCTTAATATAGAAGTAGTATTAGTTAATAGACTTTGGTAGTTCTCTTTTTTAGAAACCTCTTCTTCAAAATATTATTTAAAATTTTATAACTATTCAGAACATTATCTATATAATGTAGTTTGGTAAAAAGTAGTTAATCTGACTTATTATAATTACTAGTTATTTTTTTTTTTGGTATTAAGGTAACCTCTTTGGTCTTTTGACTTTATTAATACTTCTGTCAGGTATCATGACGAGTGTACAACTGGCTACACATGTAATTTTTCTATATTACCTATTTAAGAGGTCTGCCTGAAGGTTCCTTACTAGTTGCCATACCTAACACTTCTGCTTAAGTGTTCCATTTAAATCCTTTAATCTGAAACCCTTGTACCAACTTCACTAGGTCAAGCCTAGATCCTCATCTCAACCTTAGAACTATTTTATCCTCGAGGTAAACCTACTAGAGCCTCTGTGTCCTACATACAGCTAACCTGGATTTCATATAACATGCTATAGTTACCTAACATTTGCAGTCAAAGCTAACCTTAAACCACTACATTACACTATTTTTACTCTTGTAAAGTTTATCCAAATACTGATATTTATCTTTCCAACTTCTTCTCTTCATTCCTATACTATTCAACTTAGAATCTGACAGACTTTCCAGGCTCCCAATCCAGATAGCCCAGTATGATATACCTTTTGGTAGTCTTTTCCTCTGGCGATTCTGATGGCCTGGTTGGTTATATGCTTCTCTATACATCTTTTCATCCAGTTACATGTCTGCCTATTTCTTATTGGAGTTTTCTGAGCTTCTATCGGTCCGACAGCACCATCAAAGGTTTGTGCTACCTCTTTTTCAGGATTTCCAAGTAGAATTCTGTTTCCTCAGTTTCTTGGTCTTCTACATCTAGTAGTCTTATCATAGGTTTGCACCAGAATCTTATGCAATCCTGGTTTTAACATTCCTTTACATACATATAATGTTACACTTTGCATAGATGCCCCAGGCTCCCAATAACAAGTAGAATCTGATTGGTTGTACTCAAGATTACAGATACCTAAATCCAACTGATCAACAGGAGACAGTTTAGCTATAACACAGATTAATTTTCAAATTTCATCATAGGTGGGATTTGAACCTTAGACCTGCCACTTGGAGAATGACAATTCAACCACTACACTAGGATTGCCATCCTCAAATTACTAGTTATTTATTTATATATTATATTTATATTTTATTATACAAAAAAAAATAAACAAAAACAAAAAAAAAAAAATAAAAAAAAATAATAATAATAACAAAAAAAAAATATATATATATACAAAAAGAAAAGAAAAGCAAAAAAAAAATAATAATATATATATAATAAATTAAAAACTAACACTCAACATTCTATTTCTATTATTATTATCTCCTTCCTTTCTTCTTTCTTCTGTCCTTAATTTTCTTAACTCCTCTTTATTATTTGCCAACTTTGCCCTCAACCTGTTTCTTTCTTCTAACAACTGAGTATACTACTGCTCCAACATCTAACCATCCTGCATTCTTGCAACTGCATTTACCCTCAACTCTTCCAACTCCATCTTCAAAGTCTGTATTCTTCTTCTTAATAAGGTTACCAACTAATACAAACTGTAACCAAGTTTTGTTAAATAACAAAAAAAAAAAAAGAAAAGAAGAAGAAAAAACAAGAAAATTTTGAAGATATTTACTGCTTGTTCTTAACTTGAACCACCCCCAAGGCCTTATATAAGGCATTATTGCCATTTTGGTGAGCATAATAAACATTTTCAGAAAGACTTTGTCAAGGCATTATTACTATTATTATTATGATTGAAGTTGTTGTTGTTAATGTTGTTGAGGTTGTTGTTAGAAACATTACAAAAAAAAAGAAAACAACAAAGAAATTATAATTTTTAATAGACAATAATAGAACAAAATTAGACATCAATAAGAAGTTAATTTACCAAATTTGAAAATCAATTGGAAATTGATTTAACAAATTTAGAATAGTTAAGATTTGTAAGTTGCATGATTGCAAATTACATGAAATCCTAGCATTTTATTGACACTTTAAGTATCCTAATAATCTTCAAAAAAGGTACAGATTTGAAATTTTGTAATATTTTTAGTATAGATTAACAGTCTAATGCATATTACTAGGCTGTAAAGGTCATACATTTAAGACTAGCTAGGGTAAACTTTTTGCTAAAATCTGAGTCTTGTAAGGCTCTTGGTTGAAGTACTAGAAATAGAATTTTTTTTTATTCCTTTGAACAATTATATTTATTTTTATTATTATATTAAAATATTATATTTATTAGTGGGGAATGGTGACCTAGTGAAGTAGTCAGGTTGTCAACCCTTAAATGGCAGGTCTAAAGTTCAAATTCCATGAATAACAAATTTTGAAAAATAAAGTTTGTGTTATAGTAACTGTCTCTGTCGATCAGTTGGATTTGTATATCTGTAATCTTTGTTGCACCATCTCGAATGGAAGCTTGGGGCATCTATGCAAAGTGTAACATTACATCCACATAGAGGAATGTTAATAACTGGTGTTGTATAAGACTTCGGTGCAAACCCATGATAAGACCACCAGGCATAGAAAGCAAAAAAACCAAAAAGTCAGAAACCTACTTGGAAATCCTGAGTAAAGAGGTAGCATAGACTTTTGATGATACTACTGAACTATCAGAAGCCCTCAAAAATGAATTACTAGGACCTCAGATGGATCAAACAACAATATGTATAGAGGAGCACATACCAACTAGGCTACTGGGTTTGCTGAATAGGCCATCTGAATTGGTAGTTTGGGAAGTCTTGTGGGTCTTGTAGGCAGTGTTCGAAATCTGAGACTAAATTAGTATTCTTATATTCTATTTAGTATTTTTGGAGTTAATTTTTGAGTGTTCTCTAATATAAAAAATTAGCTTTCAGCTGTTCTTACTCATAAATTTGTGTTCTTATAAGACCTCTGAGAACACTAATTTCGAATATTGCTTGTAGGTCCAGAAGTAGAGGTATGGAAGTTAAAAAAGGAAGGTATTAGGGTCCCTGTAAACTTTACAAGGGTATAGTGGTTTAATGATTAGCCCTGACTGCAAGTGATAGTCTAGGCCAAAGTGGTACTAGGTCAGCTGTAAGTATAGAATACAGAAGGCTCTGATAGGCTTAGTATAAAGTTAAATATGACTTAGTGATCATAGTATATTTGCAGCAATAGCTGCAGTTGATAGGATAGGGGTGGATACAGGAACTAAAGTGTTTAAATAGAGAACCCACAGATGGGTTTTAGATATGGCAACTAGTATAGAACCTTCAAGCAAACTACTTAAAATAGACAATGACTAAAGTTGTACAAGTGGCTAGTTTTACACTCTTTTCATAATTGCCTCTGTAGCTGTTGTACACAATAGTTATATGCCAACTGATTATTAATAAACTTCTAGGTCACAATTACTTACCTTAACATTAAAAAAAAAAAAATTATATTTATTAGTTAGATATTGATGCTTTATTAGTTTATATATATATATAGTATACTTATTATTTATATAGTTTAGTTTTCTCCTGGGTCTAGAATAAATAGATGTTTAGAACTACATAGAGCAAGACTGGAGCTCTATACACTTTTATAATTATATTTAATTCCTTTTTCTATTGAGACAAATTTGACATTAAAGAAAATTCAGTCTAAGTAGTCAGTATCCTAGCAACTTAGTTAAAAATAGAAACTATTATTTACCTAATCCTAAGTACTTCTTGGAAACTGCAAATTTTTCTACAAATTTTACAAGAAGTTAAAAGTAAATTCTATATTGTTAAGAATAATTTACTTTATAAACAAAACTAAAGAAAACAGAAGACTTACCAATTACTTAAAGTAATTCAAAAACATGAAGTAGAACTGATTCTTTACTTAATGCACAACTATCTGATTGGAGTACATCTTGGAACAGATAAGATATTTGCAAAAATTCAAGACAAATATTATTGGCCATACATGTATAAAGATATTAAAAACTATGTTCAAACATATAATACTTGCCAAAAGAAAGAAAAATACTGAATACCTGAACCTTTTTAACCAATTTCTATAGAAGCATCTTTTTATCGAATTGGCATAGATTATAGTTGCTACAGACTATATGACAAAATGGCCAGAAGCAAAAGCTGTACCTAAAGCAGATGCCAAAAATATAGTAGACTTTATCTATAAAAATATTATCTGTTAATATAAATGCTTTATATACTTGCAGTCAGATAAAGAAACACATTTCAACAATGAGCTAGTAAAAATCTTTACTTAAAAATGTGAATTCCAACACCTACTTTCTACCTTCTATCATCTACAAACCAATGGAATAGTTGAAAGATTTAATCAAACATTATGTGAATCTTTAGCAAAATTAACTGACTAAGACAAAGATTGGAATATCTTTACTTCATCTATTTTATTTGCTTATTGAACTGCAAAACAATCTACTATTAAGTTTATACCTTTCTATCTTACTTATAAAAGAGAAGCAAAATTTCTAAACTTTGATATTGATAATCCACTAGAAAAAAACTTTTCTATCTAATTATTCTTCTTAATTGAAGAATTATCTAAAGCACAAGAGAAAGCCAAAAACAACATCAAGAAAACTCAAATTTGACAAAAATTCTATTAGGACAAAAAGCACAAAAAAGTCAAACCAATCTTTAAAAAAGAAGATAAAGTTCTCTGATATGATGCCATGAGAGACAAACATTATTCTGGCAAACTATTACATAAATGAAAAGGACCTTATTTTGTATATAAAAAAGTTGTACCAAATGTTTATATATTGCAAACTGTAGAAAGCAATATTTTGGAAACACCAATTAATATCTTGTTGCTAAAAAGATATCATAATAGATATTTGTGGAATCCTATAATTGTTATTAATTAATTACTTTTTCATACTAATGGAAATAATACTCTCTTACAATGAATATCTATTTTAACACTATTTTCTCAAATTTTCTAAATACTGTATCTGTTTTTCTGATTACTGTATCTTATCCAACTAATGAATCTTAGGACCTACAAAAATGAATAACTACCATATATAAAAAGCTTCTTAGAACTAATAGTTCCTAAAGAAAAAAGCAATTTGTCTATGCTTATTACTTGAATGAATTATTAGAAAAATACTTAGAAGAGTGAAGAACAAGTTAAAGAAAAATTTCTAGTTATTATTATAGAGTTTCAATTAGAACTTATAATATCTTCCATGACCTTGGAATAGAACAAATTTTTAGAACCAATACTACTATCCTTTCAATGATTGATAGTCTTTCAAGTTTTAATTATCATACCTTATTTTAATTTTTGTCAAGCTCAAAACTAAGTAAAAGAGAATGTTAACATTAAGAATTTTACATATTTTTGATCATAACTTTTGATATACTGAACCAATTTGGATAAAACAACTACTATTGAATTCAGCTCACTAAGATAATTCTAACGAATACAAGATCATATGATTCTAATTACAGAATCACAAGATCAGAACGATTTTGATGAAAGTACTAATTCTAGTATATATGACTTAATTCTGATTGGCTCACATTACTGTACCAAAAATCTAACATATCTAACATATTTAACAAATATTATATATCTATTATATCTATCATTTCTATTATATCTTTTATATCTATTATATATATTATATCTATTATATCTATTAGTTCTTATTACTATAAATAGCATTTATTAGCAATAAAGTAGTCTTTATTGTAATAATTTATATATATAAAATATCTATAAAAGCACTACTTTCTGACTTTTCAAGAAAGTTAAGTATCTTCATACATTTCATAGTTAATAAACTGAATGCAATATTTAGTATCTTCATATACTATCTATTGTTATCTCTGTCTTAAAATTCCAAATCACTTTGTATTTTGTTAAGTCTTGTATAGACTTTGTATAGAACCTGTCAAGTTATAGTTGTTATACTATAGTTGAGCAGTTTCTGTTATCATTATAGTTAAAAAAAAAATTACAGGTTAACAGTATATTAATTCTTAGTTAGAGAGAACTTTTTTATTATTTTCTATTATTTCTGAAGCATCTATTCTCTCTATATTCTGGTTCTTTGATTCAACTAGGGCATTTTTTAGAAGCTATAGATAGGATTTATCTGCCTATTGTCCAAACTGTTAAGTTTCTTTAATATTTCTTGCAATATGTTTTGATGCTCTTCAATTCATTATATAATTAATGTTTCTTCTTTTTGCTCTGTATTGTTTCTTATTTCTTTTTTTTGTTTTTTTTTTTCTTTTATTTACTTTAGGTTTAATTGTCTTTGGCTTCTTGTTACTAAAATTATAGATGTCTTAATAAAAACTTATCATTTTTTTTGTTTTTTATCATAATACACTTCTGTGTTTTCTTGATCTGGTTTACTTGACTCTATTTCTTTTTTTTTTAATGCTTGTTTTCCTTCATATCAAGACAACTTATTATGATAATAAAAAGCATTTTTTTTTTATTTTTTGACAATCTTCTTCAGATTCAAAGTATACAAAGATTATACTTCTTTTGTTATCATTACTATTGTTTGGTATAAATAATGCTTTAATTTCTAAAGATCTTAGTTGTCTTAACAAGGTTAACTTTAATGCTGATTTTGGAATATCTCATAATGCTGCCTTGTGTTTTCTTCTTTTTTCAAGTATTTCTGAATTGAATCTTTCTAATGTAATTTTACACATTGATCCTTTTTCAAAATGCACTAACCAGCTTGATGCTAGTAGGTTTATTCTTTGCTGATTCTAATCTGTGATTTGAACTAATGCAATTTTTGTTTTTTTTTAAAGTTCTCTATTTGAATATTCTTGTTTTTTTATTAAAACTTAAACAATGTGTTACTCTTTTATATTTTGTATCTTTTGGCAAGTTCCAAATTGTTAACATTACTGTTAGATTATTTCTTTTCTTGAGTTGTTTATTTTGTTTTTGTTCTTGCTTTAGCATCTTCTTTTGTTCTAAAATTTTTGATCTGTTTTTAATAAACTATATGGAGTCACTTATATCTTTAGATACCCATCTTAATATATGGATGTCTTCATGAAATCTGCTTTTTGGATTCTTTCTTTCTTCTACTAATGTACTCTTTTTTGTTCTATTGTTGTGTTTTAGAAGCATTAGTCTTTTTGACTTCTCCATTTCTAAATTCTATATATCACATTCTGTCATTAACAGTACTACTTTATCTTTAATATTTGCTTTATCTGAATTCTCAAGCATTTCTTTTTCTGTTTTATTTAATAAAATGTCTACTTGTTTGTTAGCTTTGTTATCTTTTTTTTTATTTACTATTTCTGTTTCTTCTTCTAAGTGCCTTTATTTAAGACTGCTTTCTTGAACTATTAACTGTATTACTAATACTTCTAACTTTATTTTGTCTTTGTTTTGCTAAAATTTACTTTTTGCTACTTTGTTGTTTGATTTTTTTTCTTTTTCTTATTGAAGCTATCAATTTCTTTTTCTGCTATTATTTTTTTTCTTTTTACACAAGTCTTTTGACCTACTAGTTGTGATATTGGTGGTTTAAGCTTTATTCTTATCTCTATATTTTGTACTTTTTCTTTACTATTGTATGTTATATCTTGCATGCTGTTTTTGTTTTGTTTTCTTTCTTAGTTAATTAAAACATTTTCTTCCATTGTTGTAATCTTTTTCTTGACAATATTTCTGCATACTTTTCTATATTTGTCTACTAAGACTCTAATAATATATACCTGTATTAGGTCACTTGCATCTAAGAAATTTGCTATATCTATATCTATTTTTGCAATATGTTCTTTTTGCTTGTTTAAGCAGTCATGTTTTTCTGATATTGTTCTTTGGTTTAGATTATACAAATCTTTAATTTCTGCCATTGCTACTTTGTTATTAGTTGTTCGTTTAATTTAAATTTAACTTTGTACTAGAACTTTTTAAACTAATTACTAATCTAATAACTATGTATGCTCTTGTTTGCAATGCCTTATTTAGTAGTTATATTCTGTATTAGTTGAGTGTTTGAACACATGTTGCTTTGTTTACCTGTTTGTTTATTCTAATTTACATGATTGTTTACTATATAATTTGTTTATATATCGATTAATTAGCTTTTCAGAATTACAGCTAGTTTTTAATTTTTCCAAAAATTTTTTAAAAATTTTCGAAAAACCTTTTGATTTTTTTTAATAAGCAGCTTCTCTAAAAAGTTGTTCTAGTAAACTTATGCTGTTTCTGAGTTTTCTTTCTTTTTTTTTTAGTAGTAAAAATCTGTTTCTTAGAGTAGTTTTTGAGCAAACTTTGATGTATTCTTTTTCTACTTTTGTAAAATTAAGATTAGCAGAAAGAGTTGCTTAAAATTTTATAATTTAATTATTACAAGTTTAGTAATTTATATATATAAATTAATATTTGTCTTAAAAGCAAAATTTTTTTAATTTTAGAAATATATAAAATTTTAGAATACTTAAAAATTTTTTTAATAGTAAACTCTAATATTGTACAACTTTTAAACTTTAATTAATTAAAAATTTTTTAATAAAAGTTAAAAAAGTTTTTTAACTAAGTTTATAAAATAAGTTTTTAAAAATATTTTTTACTTAGAAAATATATTGTTATCCTATATCTACTTCTTTTAAGATAGTAGGTAACTAGAGCGATCTTAGACAGTAAACACTTTTTGTAACCTCACTTGTTACTGTACTATAACTAAGTTGGAAGGTGTTTTATTTTAGAAAACTTAACAAAAAAGATTTAAAGCAATTTGCAATTATGAAAAAACCTATAATTAAAAGTATATAAGAATATTAATAACTGTTTAATTTGGGTACTATAAACTAGTAGTTTATTAGTAAAAGAGTATAAAGACTCAATATTGAACTTGGGGTCCACATTTGCTGCTTTTATACTTTTTGGCTACATAGTAAATGTAATGGCCTATATCTTTTATATATACAAGATATTTTACAACTACTATTAATAAAATAAATAA
>CAJVQA010006613.1:0-14711 GCA_910591915.1 Cetraspora pellucida | reverse complement strand
AGATTGGTCAAAAAGACCAATGGCAGCAGCAAATCTGGCTTGAGATACAGGTTCATTGCAGATCCTGAACCATTGTCGGAACACTTTAGGAGAATCAATAACAAGCAAATCAAAGATGAGAAGATCATAAGGATCAGACATACTTGAGTAGGACCAATTTGGAAGTGATACAGTAACAAAAAGATGGAAAATGTGGGGAACAAGGTAATACTAGATATAGTTAGATTAGGAGGCAAAAAAAACAAGACCAGGTAAAACATGTAAGTGGAACATATGGGTACGATTTACAGAAGACAGTACTCCTGGCATTCAGGATGCCACATTAAGTTTAGTAGGTATTCTTGTCTGTGTAATAGTTTAATGTGTGCCATGACCACAAGTAGTTGCCAAGGTAACTGCATGCAGGCATGTGGTGGACATGCACTTAGGTGCCATAAGAGTAACTGGGTGAAGTCTGTGGTGTTAAATTAGATAGTATATAGTACTAGTAATAATCGATTTTAAAATATAACTATAAATTTGTATTATATCAAATTAAGGCTAATAAAAACCAACTGGCATTGTTACCAAAGATTAAAAAAAAAATAATAATAACAGTAGGATGTAATTATTAGAAGATAATTTTATAATAAGCATGAACTGAACTGTTCTTAGAGGACTTGAAGCCTTTATTATATACTTTTATTTATATAGAACACATTATATACTTTATTCATAATATATCACTTATACTACTTATATTCATTATTTTATATATACTAATTATAATGTTTATGCTTATTTTATTGATTATAATGTTTATACTAATTATTTTAATTAAAAAAAAACAGAAACTCTTTTTGCAAATTACTTATACTAAATTTTTGCTAAAAACATTTAATTATTTTCAAGTATTTTACTAAGTTAACCTTACTTTACCTTAAGTAAAGTTGTTCAGCATACTTTTCTGCTCTTGGGTGGCTAAGTTTAAAGTTTCAATAATACTTGGTCATTAAGAAAAGTTACAAAAACCAACTTTTTGGTTTTTGCCTATTTGCTCAAAATTTTACTAATTTAACATATTCTATTGACTATTTGTATTTTGTTAAGCTTATCAAGATAAACATTTTGATATATATTTCATTCTAAACAGACAAAAACTTATCAAGTTATTAACAAAAAGGCAAAACCTAAAACCTGTCTTTGCAGGTGTGCTCCAGAAATTTCACTTTTCTGGTATCCATTAAAATTTTCTAATTGACCAATAGCCTTCTACCATAATTCTACATTTTTCAGATCTTTCCTAAACAAGTTAGAAATTACAAAACAGCAAAAATTTTTTCAAAAAACCTAGTTCTAACAATTTTTAATATATTCAAATTTAGGTATTAGTACAGGCTACACAAGGTTATACAAGCTACAAAAACCATAGCAGCCCTAGTAATATATTCAAAAAAAAAAAATAAATATTACTTTTGTAATATTATTATTTCTAATTTACTTCAAAAAGAAAACAAACAAATCTAGTTTTTAAGCTATCTTAGCTCAATTACAATATGCCTACTCTTAAAGCTTCTGAATCAGACTCTGTTGAACTCAACTATTTTTATGAAAACTTTTCTAAAAGTTTTGAAATTGGAGTCTATGAAGAGACTCTACTAACCTCTCATCCAATTCCTATTGGCAAGCAACCAAACAACTGCTTTAATCATCAGGAAATTTTTTAGATAGATACTAATTGATATATATCAAATAATCAATATTAATTGATTAGAATATAACAATATATATTAGCAGAGTAGTTATTTATTGATATATATCAAAATCGATACATATCGATAAACTGATATATATCGAAATTTGAATGTAAATCGATTACTATCAAATCTATTTAAATTGATAATATCGATTTATTGTTACCAATCGATATGTAACACATACTTAATATATCAATACACTAACATAGACATACTGATACTTTAAAGTAAATACCTTAAATATCGACACATAATGTACACTTAAAATAAGCATTTTTAAATTTAATTTAGTATTAGAACATGAAACAGTTTATTAAATATTCATTTGTTTTATTAAATCTCAAGACTATATGCACTGTTCTATTTATATTATCTAATAGTATATAACTATAGTGCACAAGTAGCTTCAATTTAGGAAAGCTCTATAATTCGCTAATTTCCTCATATCAGCGAACTAAGATGAATTCTAGTAGTTCTTTATTTGCCTAATAAAATTTGAGTATCAGAATAACCTTTATGATAATATTTATATTAGTTATAATTTACTCTCGACATTAGATGAAAATAAAAAAATTGTCTAACTTTGAGAGTTATTTTGCTTATCAATATTAACTCTTTTTTATCATTAGATAGATGTCAAATACATATAAGCTGTACTAATTTATTTCTTCTTCATTTTTATAACCACTTACGATTATATTAGAAAATATAAATTTATCATGAAAACTTGATATAACACGAATAATATCAGTACTTTCTAATAAAGCTGAGGAAACCATTTCTATCCAATTAAAATTGTTAAGAGTTGAAATTGGTTTCTTTTTAAAAAATTCATCAAAAGCAGATAATAGGTTTTGAAAGCCTTTAACTTGTAGTAGGTCAAGATTATTTTTATCTTTTTTAAGAAAATCATTCAGATCCTCTAAACTTAATGTTCACAAAAGTTTTCCAAACCCTTTCATTTGGCGATATTTCTTTTGTGCTTTTTTTTTAGTTAATTTTTGCCATATAATCTAATAATATTTATTCACTGATTAAAAAAAATTACATTTTAACTAAATAATATCTTATAATATATAGTACAAGTTATAACTTAATTGCTAGATAATACATTATAGAATGATTAAATTATAACTTGTGCTATATATTACAAGATATTATTTAATTAAAATATAATTTTTTTTTAACCAGTATTTAATAATAGATAACGATAGATAATGATTATTTACTATATATTACTATATATTACTTACTGTTCTTAATATTTGTTTTATATAGTCTTTTTTATTTGATATGTGATAAGGTCCTTTTACATAACTCTTATGAAGAGTCTCATAAGTTTCCATGGTCATACTATTTATGGATTTATATTCTTGAATGCAGGTACTATATGATAGCACCAAGCATGAAGCTTAGGAAATTGAAGACTAGAATATTTTAAAAATACTTTAATAAATTACTTGGCCTAATCTATAATAAGGATCTATGAATTTAATTATTAGTAATCGAAGGTTTACAAAAAATAACAACTTGTTCTGTACCTGAAGCTAATTACAAGAATCATAAGTAAATAATTCTTCACAGGTAGCTATATACATTTGAAGGAATTTGTAATAAACTTGGCATAACTGTTTATTACTAATTCTCAGTCTTCTATAATCCTTATATAGGTTATCAAGAGCAAAAATTATTATTTTCATTAAATTTTGTAATTTATTAGCCATCATGTATATCATATCTGATATGTTCTTTATTATTTTAAGATCATGATATCAAGGAATTAAAGTTAATTACTGTTTAAAGGTTTGAAGCACCTGGCTCTTATATTGGTCAGATAAAAGCTCTTTCATAAAATTTAGCATGTGCTTAAAGAGGCTGAGATCCAAGTCATGCATTCGATCAGGTACGATGGCTTCATATATATTGAAGCCTCTAAATTTTTTTATAATTTATAATATATTTTTATTATTACTGTATTGTTTCAAAATGACACCTAAACATCATTTTGAAACAATAAGATATAATATGATATAATAAAATAATAATTTAAAATTTTATACCTTAAGTTCCAAAATGCATTATTTTTAGGATGAATCGAATAATACTGTTCATTACTGTTAGTTATTGCTTGTTTTATTGCATTTGGAGTTCTTGGAATTATGTCTGTTAAATTAATATCATTCAAGTTGTTATTTAATACTAGGCACTTTCCACATAGCTGTCTTGAGAAAGATGGTTGATAAACATTTGCAAACTTATTGGCTTCAAGCATGTCTGAAATAATCATTGATATTCATAAAATAAAAGTAATTATATTGCCATATATAATAAAGTGAAGCTCTGGTTCTTCAATTATGGATTTGAGAAGAATTAACATATACCTCTGAAAGGTTTCTCTTTGTGATTTTTGGAAAAAATCCAAATTTTTTATTTTATCATCTTTGGCTTTTAAAATTAGGAGGTATTCAATTAATGCTTTGGATTCTGGCTTATTTTTTTGATGGTTGGAAATGTTGCCAAGTGATAAAAATATAGGGTGTGCAGAAAATTTTCCTATATAGTCCAAAGTTGTCGCATCTGAATAAAAAATAAGTGATAGCAAACATTGCCCAACAAGTAATGTCAATTCTTCTTATTTCCACCAATTACCATTGTATTGCTCTCCAAATATTCACTATTCTACATTATTATTCACTTCTTTTTTGTCTTCATATTGAAGAACCAGTGACTGGTTAATACTATTGATCATTAATAAAGACTTTATAGTTTTAATTAATGGTTAGTAGTAGAATGTATATTCAATGTTTTGAAACTTAGTAATACAAACTTCTTTAAACATCATATATGTAATAGAAGAATTATCAAGAAATTTCTTTCTGGCTTTTGTTGATGATAGAAGTGGTTAAATATTCAAATTAGAGAATTTGTTAAAAAACTTTATAAAAGTATTACTAATTGAATTTGAAAGTTGATATGTATTAACTATCATCATAAATTCACAATAAGCATCATTAGGCCATTTAATGGTTTGTAGATGATATAAGTTATTAAAAGCATCATCAAATAAAGCTCCTTCATAGTCATCAAGGTCAATTTCAGCAGAATTAGGTGCTGAATGTTGTGATTCTGTATCAAATAGAGCTTTTCTATAGTTTTTAAAATTACTTTCATCAGACTTATCTTGAAGCATTTGTCTTTCATCAAAGGAGACATATTATTTGTTGATTTCAGAGAAGAAAACTCATCCGAATTTAATTCAGATTGAGGTGATATTGAAATATTTTCACTCTAAAATAAAACTAATCACTATATATCATTTGTAACTATATTAGAACATCTAGTCATCTTACCTCAGAATCTGTAAAAGAACCATAACTAGAGCTATATTTCGGAATATTCTAAATATTATCCAACTGCTCATTTGAAACAGTTTGGCTTATGCTAACTTGGTTATAAGGGTGTCTTAGTGAAATATGCTGTGATAATGTGTAAGGTTTTGAAAACTCTTGTTTACAATGTTCATAGTACCAACACATTTTAGATATAAGATAAAATAAATAGAAATAAAGAAAGATAGAGATAAGTAATGATAGATAGAGAAAGATAGAACTAGAAATAAATAAAGAATAGAAATAAGTGCCAGGATACTGGAACCTGGGCAGAATTCTGTTTCTTAGATTTTAAATAAAATAAAAAGAGAAAAAAAGATAAAGAATAATGGAGAGATAGAGAGTGATATAGTAAGAGATTGGTTTAATGTGTACTATAGTGATATAGAAGATTAAATATGAAAACAATTTAAAGGAATTGAATAAAATGATAAAAGTAATAAATATTTAAAAATTATTTTGTAGTGATATATATCGATTTCAAGTGATTTATTCTATATTAACAGCAAAACAGAATTATTTATATGATATCATCATCTGTTTAAATCAAAGTTTATATTACATTTCATATTGATATATTAATATTTCAATATTTGCCAAATTCTAGCAAGAATATGTATATGTATTAAATCTCAGTAATTGTATAATGACTAATGATGTCTGATAAAACCATGTAATGCTAATTGTCACATGTTATTACTTATAAAATTAGAATTAAATTGTTAATTTTTTATATATTGTAGTATGTGACAATTAGCATCATATGGTTTCATCAGCCATCACTAATAATAAATATATTTTTACTTTTATTTTTTATATAATGATTGACATTATTATATATTTATTATTGTTCAAAGTTCTTTATTTTAATATTTAACAAATCTCAGATAGAATGATGTATACATGTTAAGTTTCAGTGACTATAAGTAATTACACATATAATGATTAAACAAATCAATATATTTTTTCGCTATTTTTTTTATAAGACGATAGACATCATTATATATTTATTATTATTACATCATTAATCAAAGTTTTTTTTTTCTTTTTTTTTAGATTTATAAACCTATTCAGTTGCATCATTTGGAAGGTAACAAACATTTTAGAATTTTTGAACATGAAAAATGACCTGAATAATAACTTATCTATTCCTTATCCTGCTAACCCAACCTTCTGATCTAATACACCTAACATCACTGGACATCATACAACCAACACAACCCACTCTCATTCTAATACACCTAACATCGCTGCACCTCATCAACCACCTCAACCACCTCATAAAACTTGTGATAAATTTGATTCTAATTCATCTATTCTAAGTACACAAACTATTTTTTCTACTATGGGTTGAGGTAGACAATGCCACCAAATGCAACAAACCCAACCAACCTGATTAAGACAATTCACCTTTAGGCAACCATCCCCATCGCAACAAACCCAACCAATTCAATCAAGACAATCCACCTTTAGGCAACCATTTCTATCACATCAAACCCAACCAATCTGATCAAGACGATCCACCTCCAGGCAACCATTCCTATCTCAACCTACCTCTTGACCTAGATATGTATCACTGCAGCAAACTTGGGAAAGATTATTATCACTTGATCGACAATCTTCTAATCAGAATCAAATATGCAATCATGATGATCATGAAGGTATAAAAATCTTTTTTTTTTTTTTTAACTTTAGATGTCAATCTTAGGATCATAACCTTTTTTATTTTTTTTTTAACCTTGGGTGATTTTTTTTTTTTTTTGGTTTTTAAGCTCATTTACACTGCTGCTGCTATGAAAAAGAAGACCAGGAACATTTATTCACCCAAAACTGCCAACTGTATTTCCTAATCAAGAAGCTAAGCAATGACCTTTAAGATTTTAAGAGGGAAATGAGGGGTCAAAAGAATGATCAAAGCATTCCAGATTCTGATCTCTTGGCAAAAGTGTAAGATGTAAGTATTATGAAAAAAAATATATGAATATATTTAGGATATATATTGAGTGTATTTTATATTTTTGCAGGATGTGTACATTAGCATTGCTAAATGCCTTTTCTCGCAAATAATCTATCTTACCCAAGATGAACTTAAGGAGTCTCTAAAGGACTATCTTAATGAAAGGTTCTCTAATTTTATGGCCACCTTAAGTTTTTATGAGTTTACTAACCATTTTCATGGTGTGTAGTGCAGTCAAGTAAGTAATATTGTTTGTATTTATTGTCTTTTATTTTTATAATATATGAACTTTAATGATACACTATCTTTTCAATAGCTTTTACAAAAAATGAAGAACCATTATAGTTCAATGCTGCAAAACATTCATTCAGCAGTTTGGAGTATATTCAATCATAAAAGACTTCTTCTCTGAAAAGTGATGCTGCTGCTGCAGCTATAGTTGTGTGGAAGCAAAATAGAGAAGTGAGTAATTGCTATCATTCACTTTTTAAACAAAACAATAAAGGCATTTTTTGGGTCATTATCATTGCAAGAAGTGCATTCTTCATAGCTACTGCTCCTGTTCTCACCAACTATTACTATGCATTTACACTGGTCATATGTGATATTTTATTAAACCCTTAGTCAAAAAATATAATTTGTAACAGAAAGTAGATTAAGTGCTGCATGGCACAGTATTTGGTAATTAATTGTAGTGAATCAATATAAATTAATTTATACAACTCAAAAAAGTAATACTAATCTTTATTTATTGTGCAGGATGATTTTTTCAATAGCGGTTTCAGTCAAGAGTTGGCAAACAAAATTGTTAATGAAGAACTTGCAGTAACACAAAACTGTGAACAAGCTGCTGATCTCCACCATGACCATGATCCCCACCATGACCCTGATCCTGGCCTCCTTTTCCAAAGTAGTTCTTTGATGCTTTCACAGGAGAAACAGGATAAATTGTTTGGCATTGTTTAATAGCATTTTTTTTTAATAGTTTTTTTTTTTTAAAACATTTATGTATTATTTGTATTGCTTACTTGTAATAGGCATTGTATTAAATTTTATATATTGCATGTATCATATGTATTGTATATTGTAAAATAAAATAAATTGGTTGCTTCTTAATTTAATGCTCTTTTAATTTGATATTTTCAAAATCAATTGCTGCAATATTAAATATGGTGATTTATATGTTTTTAGCTATATATCGATTTATATCGATCTATATCTTTTTGGCTACATATCGATTTTTATTTATTTAGTTACATATCAATTTTATTCATTTGGTTATATATTGATTTCCATCATTTTGGTTATGCATTAATTGGTATCATAATCATTATAAATCGGCAGAGGTAATTAATATCACTATATATTCTATAGTTAGTAATCGATATATAGTGGTCTATTTTTTTTGCTGATGATATCAAACTTAGAAGCAATACTAAATGCTGTTACTACATTAAAGCTCCTACAACTAGCAGCATTGTTACTTACATTTGTAGCAAGTTTCATACTAACTTTCTTTCACAAAAAAACCTAATATATGAACAAACTGAATTCAGACAACCTACTAAAAAATCAAAGAACAAAAAACAAATTGCAACAAACATCGTTGACTCTACTGAATTTATTCCACCATCTCCTACCTCATCTCCTTCACTATCTACATATCAACATACTTGCCCTACTTGTAATCAACCTATTACTTGTAAACTAACTAATAACAAACATTATTTAGCAAAGAATGCTTTGCTCTTTAATAACAAACTATACCATAAATCCTATATCAAACCAACTTAATTCTCAACAAGATTCTTTCAAAAAAACTCAACAACAATCTCCTAGCAATACTACTTTATTTGTTAATAAACTTTAACAAACACTTACTAAGCAACAATTCCAAAATTCAATTACAAAACAACATCACCAAAACCCACTTATCTCTTAACTTGATCCCCTCACACCACTCAATGATAACCAAAATAATGAAGACATCGATATAGATATTGATAATACTACAATAACTACAAAACAACAACAACAATAACAACAAAACTAATAACAACAACAACAATAACAATAACAGAAACAACAACAACAATCTCAACAAAACCAATCTCTACCTCTTAATACTAAAATTAATGCTAATCCAACATTTGACTGATTAACCAACTTTCCAGTTACAACTGAAATAAAAAATAATACAAAACTGCAAACACAACTCTTTTGTAACTTATTTAACTTTCTTAAACAACATCTTTTTAACTTCTATCCTGAAAAAGAAATTAAGCCAGCTACTAAAAACAAAAAAGCTCTTACAGCTAGCTTCTATCATATTATCTGTCAAATAGCTAGAAAAAGATCTAAATTTCTTTCAAATATTATCTTCAAAACCAACCCAGATATTGATCATAAGGCTACAATTCCTTTTGACATTTTAGAAAGAAGTCTCAAAAAACTAATTCATAAATTCACTACCATCTTATTTACCAAACTTAACTATCCTGAAATCTTTGCATTACCTGCTACTATTTCTCCATACAGAACTCAAAACTGCTTACAATTTTGTATCAATCTTGCCAGAATTCATCTTTATTTATCCAATAGCTACCAATCTATTAACTATACCAAATTTGCTAATAACATCAAACTCAGACCCAAAAGGTTTACAGTTAGTTTATCAGTAACAACAACTAACAAAAAAGAACAATATTTAAATATTAAAATAAATAACAGATTCAATATTCATCTTTTTTTTAACATTCCTAAAACTTTATTCTTTAAAAAGTATAATATTCTATTACTTAACAACTCTGTAGACCATTTTGATGAATGGTTTAAAAATTTTTTTCTTTTATACAATCAACAATTTACTGAACCTCTTAATGAAACTAAAGTCAAAAATGCACTAAGATTTCAATTTCAACAACAGTTTATTAAATATCTTAAAGAGCTTCTTCCTACTGGAATCTCCTTTACTGAATCTTACAACCTTCAACAATAATGTAATAAGGCTATTTGACATGCTAACTACCATATTTACACTTGTACTGACTCTGATTATATACATCTTGACAAAACTAAACTTAAAGAAAAAGAAAAAGCAAAAAAAACTACATCTCAAAGTAACCAACTTGACTACCAATATATATACAACTATAGCAACCTTCTTAAAGAAATTATAAATGAATCTTATGAAGAATTCCCAAAAACAGAAAGTGAAATCTGAAAACAACCTAATATTGATGCCTCAATCTTTTATATCAATGCCAAACATAAAGCCACCTTTAAAGAAAAATACTTACCCAACTTCTTGATGATCTTGCAACCAAAGCTAAAGAGTTTATTTGTGCCAATAACCAAACTAAAACAAATTCCAAATGAAGAAGCTATTACTTCTATCAATATCTAAAAATTTACTAAAATATTATTACACAAAATCACAATATTGATAAGCTTAACCAGCAACAAGCAATTGACTTTCTTACAACCAAAATCATTAATACAAATTACTTAGCCTATGTCATAATCTACTTTGACACTAACAATCTCTCTATAAATTTTTTAGAAATTGTTAAACACTTTCAAGAAAAAGCATATTCAGAGGCTGAAAAAATTCTACAAAATAAATTCAATCTGAATTTTCATGAACCATCAATGCTAAAAGACACATTCTTCTTTACAGAAACCTTTTTTCAATAAATTCCTCTGTAGAACACATTAATGCAGCCACTACTTCTAAGATTATGATGTCTTCTACTCCTTGTAGATCATTTTTAAAAGAGAATGATGTAAGTAGACAGGTAGAAAAGTCTATTTACATGAAAAACCAAGTTTATAATGGCCAGACTCAATGTACAAAGCAGGCTATGGCACTCTTCACAGCTATGAGAGCCAAGCATACAGTAATCGAATCTACAGAAGAACTTTTTATTTTCTTGAATCCCATTGCATTATCACACTTCAAGAAAACACTACAATATCCATCATACAATACATTAGTTGATTCAGACTCATGCTATAACAAATGGCTAGCCCATCAAGGCCTACCTTTATTTCCACATCCACAAACTCATTATTCCTTTCTTGAATACATACATTTTTACAATTATATACTACTTAATCTTTACAACTTTATACTGGCAATATCAATTAAACTAGACTATAGTGAGTGCTTAATACACTTATCAAATGAACCAGAACCTTTATCTGACCACTTTATTCTACAATGATTTGGTTATGGATTCTATTCATCAATACCTATTCATTCAAAATATTCTTCAATATTTAATAATATACAATATACCAAACCTGTTCTTGAAAATAATACTATAAATTACACTTATTCACAGCTAGTAAAAACTGTTCTATCTGGCTATAATGATACTGTTATTGCCAACAAACACTATGGCTCTATACAACTTTATATATGCTATAATAAATTCTTAGCCTATAACCATCTTCTACTACTTCTATATCTACAAACAATTGTCTCTTTCTTATGACATATTTATAGTTTCAATTACTTACCAAGTAATGCCTATGATTATATCTTAACTATTTCTATTAAAATGATTATAGTAAAGTCTATGTTTATCTTCCATATGAACCTAAACCTTTATCTAATCATTTTATACTACCACTCCAAGCTATTTGGCATTATTCAAACATCTTACTAAAATTAAATACAACACAAGATAATTCTTTTAACTTAACAAATTCATACTCAACAATATTTATACCAAACTCATTATTTTTTATACCTTTAATACCACTACAACAAACTTTATCTTCTTCAATTTCTTTATTACTATCCTCAACCTTACTACTATATTCATCTCAAATTTCTATATCTAAACAAAACCTGTGAGACCTTTATTTAAATATTGCAACACATAACGTTTAAGGATTCAAGACAATAACCAAAAAAGAAACATAGCAAAACTACTGTCTTTACAATAACATTGATATTGCCTGTATCACTGAAACAAAATTGCCAATACTACTAATCTTTATTTTTGCAACAATAATCTGTTTACTTATTTTTGAGCAAACTCTAAGAATTCTGCAGAAGGTGCTGCTATTATAATCCACAACCACCTTTAACTACATATATACAACTGTCAAATACATGTTAGAGAAGCAGTAGCCTTAGATCTCTTTTTCAAAAGTGAAATTAAACTCTATATTATAGCAGTTTATCTCTTCTTTACTAATACACATCGATGCAACAAAATATAAAAAACAGTCATCTTATAGATTTAACAAGCCCATCAACTCAACCTTTACCTGATTATCCTTGGTAACTTTAATACACATGATGATATTTGTAGCTCATTATCTAAATTCTGACTAACTAACTATCTACATCAAATCAACATATATGACCTTGGAACATATATTGATAACAAACAGTATACATGGTTAAACAATACTAGTCAAAGCCATATTGACTATATATGGACTGATTCATTTAATTTACAGTTCTTTATCTCATATAGCCTTAATGATAGTAGCTACTCTACATCAAGTGACCATTCTATTCTCCTTTCTTCATAGGCTTTTACTAATACATTTAGCAAACCTTCATGCTACCATACTGGCATTAGTCGTAGAATTTTTAATTACAAAGTCATATCATCAGAAAAATAGACAGAATTTTCTAACATGCTTTCACAAAAACTCAACTCACATAATACTTCACTTGACTACAATACTAATAAAAGCATAAAAACTACTTGGCATAAAATCGAACACTTAATTATTTATTCTGCTATATACTCAATACCTAACAAAAAATCTCACAAACGTAGCTACAACTACAAGTATTTACCTCACAGTACCTTACTTCACCTATTACTTAAAGAACTTGGACACTTAATCAAAATTGATAAAAATCCTAACAACAATTTAAATATAAATTCAATTAATTTCAAGTTTCAAAATATAAATAAAAAATCTAACTGTAATCTTCAAACCTTGTCTTCTAACCAAAATTCAGAACTTAAACAATAGACTTAGAATGCACAAGATATTTGGAAACAGCTTTATTACATATGCCATCTTGAAAACTCCCTATTACTCCAACAACAAATTCAATAAACTACTGAAAAGAGATGTAAAACCCTTTCTACATATCCTAAACAAGCTATTAATAGTATCCTTAATCGTTACAAATCTCCTATTTACTTTTCAAACATTAAACTATCTAACCAACTAGTTACAGAACTACACCTTATTAAACAACATATACAATCTTACTTTCTTAACTGGACAGCACATCGACCAATTGATCAAAACTTATTTCATAATTTTTGGTCTATACAATATCAATCACAAACACACATCAACACCCAATAGTATAACCCTTTTATCACTTCTATCACAGAAGAAAAAGTGCTTCAAACTATAGCAAAACTTCCAAATGGGAAAGCCTGTAGACCTATAGGTATTAGTTATAAAATGCTCAAACATGCAGGTGCTACTTGCATTAAAGTCATAACTGCTCTATTTAAGCAATGCCTTAACTCAAGCCAAATACCCAAATAATAAAAACATAGCAGAATTTATTCAATTCTAAAGTAAAACTCATTTGATAAAGATCTCAATCTTACTTACTCTATAAGCCTTATTGAATATATTTGCAAAATTTATACAAAGATTACTACTAACAGAATCAGTAAAATATTTTCACAATACCCAATTCTTTCACTATATAACTACATTGCTTTGCCTAACAATAGTACCTTAATATCCATACACATACTTAATAACCTCACTGAAGATGCATCATGTAATTAAAAACCAATTTGACTTTTGTCCCAAGATATGAGCAAAGCTTATGATTTAGTTAATCTTGAATTTCTTAAATACTTTTTGTAGCATCTTGCCCTTCCTAATACTTTTACCAACACTATTATTAACCTATTCACTGATTAATAAAATCAAGTTATTGCAAATCTTGGTCTTACCTTTTCATATTTAGTTCATAATGGTATTGACTAGGAAGAAACTATTACTTCACTTTTATGAAAAATATATTATGATCCACTTATCTCATACATTTACAATAACTTTAATGGATACAACACTAAAGTTTCCTGGTTAACTAATCTTAAAAATCAAACATTTAACAAACTTGAATCCTACTGCTCTGTTCTTGTCTATATAAATAACACTCTATGGATTGCATCTTTATAGCAAGAACTCTTACAAATTCTGTTAATAACAGAATTCTTTTACAACATGGCCAGCATCCAAATCAATTCTACCAAATCAATACTTACAACTAATAACCTTTCAACTAATTACAGTCCTATTACTTACAATAATCATTTACTTAACCTCTATTCTTCAAATAAACTATTTAAGTTGTTAGAATGCTGGTTTATACTTAACAACAAGCAAACAAAACAAACTAAGCTTATCACAGCTGAATCATCACATTTTATAAAAATTGCAAGTACTAAAAAGATTACTGACACACATGCATGATATATTATCAATACAGTTATTATTCTTACAATTGAATATTATATTCATAACATTGTTCTAAGTTAGAATACATGTAACAAAATTCTTACCAATCACATTGGACTTGTTAAAAGCAAAGCCAAACTTAGCTGTACAATTCCT
>CAJVQA010006612.1:0-14712 GCA_910591915.1 Cetraspora pellucida | reverse complement strand
TTGGTGTACCTAAGATTACAGATGCCCAAAACCCAACTGATCAGCAAGAGACAGTTACCGTAACACAGGTATAATTTCCAAAATTCGTCATCTGTGGGAATTGAACCTTAGACTGCCACTTGAGGGTTGACAACCTATCCACTTCACTAGGTCGCCACACCCCTAGTTAGTAAAGTTTATACAATATAGTTTCTATATTTGTTCATAAGAAAGTTCATTAACTTTAAGCAGAATAGCAATGATTTTTTGTAAGGTTAGTTTGTATAAAATATTAAAGCTTTGTACAATATCGATTAGAAATTTAGGAATAAGTCCTTTAAGTATAATATCAAGATAGTGTTAATTTGTTTGAAGAAGTATAGGGTATAAGGCATAGTGGTGACTGATTTTGTAAATAAGTTCTTCTTGTTAGTTTATAGATAAATCAAGATCTGTATGATTAATGTATTCAGATATGCTAGTTTGAATAATATTGAATATAAGTAATAGATTTGAGCATGCACACCAATAGGTTGGAAAGTTGGCAAAATTACAGTTAAAGCAGTTAGTATTGTAAAATGTATGTAGATAAGTTTTATAAAAATGAAAGTAGATAGGAAGTTCATTTATAAGATTTTAATTTTGAATAATTTAAGATAGTTAAGTAATATTATGAGTTGGTTTTTAGTTATAATTAAAAAATAACCAAGTTGATCTTCAGTCAATTTGAGAAACTAAAGCTTTCTATTTTATGTTACATTTTGGAATAACCATATTGCTAGAATATAGATGCTACAGATATTTTTGATGAAGCTTCTGGTTGGGTGTTTAATAAAATATTGATTCCAAAAAATTATATAATATAGATTGTAGATGCTTGTGCAGTTAAAATATAGTGTAGGTGATGAATTATGTTGTTTTGCAAGTGAGTCTGCTAAATTATTAAAAGTTATCAAAATGAGCTTGTATTTTGTAAAAGTAATCTGATGTTTATAAGATTTGATAATAATAAGCAGAGTATGTATATAGGCCATGAGCTAAATTTGAAAAGCTTGTTAAGAATTGAGAGAATAATATATATTTTAGAATATTTAGTAATTATAGACTGAGAATCAGTGAAAATATTGATTGTTAAGTTATGTAGCATGATTGAAACAGCTAAAAGAATTGACATTAGTTCAACTTTATAAGAGGATAGCTGAAAATTAATTTTAGCAGAGAATTTGTGAATTATTTAGTTAAAATCATTAACTTGTATCTATCCAATACCTATTATACATTGATCTGTATCGATGTCAATTACAGAGACATCAGTATAGAAGTTAAATATATTTTGTATTATATTGGTAAGAGAATATTGTTCAAGTATATGTGTAGCTTCTTCTTGCTTAAAAATTTCTGATATAGGGAAGTCAGAGATATAGATAGTAGGAGCAGAAGATAGAGATAATGAATGTTTAATTGCAGTTAAATGAATCAGATTAATATAAGAAATTGTATAGAAATTATTGATGATATATTAATTGTATAGTGATTTGCAACTTTACGAGAGTTAAAATAGCAGCCTGCACAAGCTGAGCATTAAATTAATGGAAGGAGATAGTAAGTAGAGAGTTCTGTATGAATATTTGTATTTTAGTATGTAATGGATATTTTATTGTCATGTTTTAAATATCTGTAAATTTTGCCAATAATAATGTTATTATTATTATATGTTATTAACCAGGATTTAAATCTTTTAGAAATGTGTTGAGAGTTGTATGTAGAAGAATTGTGTCCAGTTTATTGATATTGTTTTTTTTTTTTTTTTAAGATAACCTCTTTGGTCTTTTGACTTTTATTAATCACTTATTGGTATTGTAATTTAATGAACCACTACAGGAGAGTGTACAATTAGCAACACATATAACTTTTCTATATTATCTATTTAAGAAGTCTACCCAAAGGTTCTCTACTAATTGCCATACCTAATACTCCTGCTTGGATGTTTCACTTTAAACCCTCTGAACCTGTAACCTGTGTTAACATCACTGATTATCTCAGATACTCAGATCATTTTTCTTAACCTTAGAACTAATTTATCCTCAAGGCTAACTCTTCAGAGCCTTCTGTACCTATTTTTATAGCTAATCTAGGTATCACTATAGCAGAATCAACACTTGTGATCAGGGCTAATTATTAAACCACAATGCTCTTATAGAGTTAACTTAAACCCTAGCATCTATTTTACAGCATAACTCCAGTACTTTAGTATACCCCTGCCTTTTGTCCAGCCTTTTTACCAAACTCCCAATCCAGATAGCTCATATAGAACTACAACTAGTTCATCAGTATATTGAGTTGGCCCAATATTCTTTTCCTTCGGTTCATTCTGGCAGCCTAGTTAGTAGTACCTCTAAGACTCCCAACCTGGAGTTTCTTGTCTGTCTGGCTACTATGACTAAGTACTATGACCTTGGTATTCATTTCACTAAGTTAGCCTTTACAGTAGGGCTGTCTAATATTTAGCTACCTCTCTATTTAGGTCTTCCTAAATGCACTTCTTGTTATCCAATTTCAACAGATTTACATAGCTACAAGGACTTATCTAGTGTTTGCACTGCCCAATTTGTCAGTTTGCATTCCTCTGTATAATGCTATACTTACACAGATGCCCCATAACCTGTCAGTCATGCTGGTGCGACTGCCATTACAGGTATCCTAACCTAATTGTTGATAACAGTTGCTATAATATGAATATTATATAGGTGATTATCCAAATTTTTGCCATCAATGAGATTTGAACACCCAACCTACCACTTGGAAGGTTGACAACCTGACCACTTCACTAGGTTGCTAGACTTCTGTTTGTTGGTATTGTGAAAGCAGTATTCTAAAGCTGTTGTTAGTAGTTATAGTATTTTCTAGATATATAAACCAAAATAGCTTACATCCTTTAGGTAGCTGTACTAAGCAAGATAAAAGATAATTTTATTGAAATAAGATAGTATTATCTACAGTGCAAAGTTGTTCAAAATACAGGATGTTAAGTTTTCTAAGTTGTTTTTTGAAGGTAATGTATTAAGGATAGGAGAATATAATTGGTTTTAGTAATTGAAGGTTATATTGTATAGTATTGGGCCAGGATACACTGTTGTTAGCTGTTATAAACATGTTAATATGTATAATAAGTTGAATAATTTTGAAGTTTAAAGTGTATCTATTAGGTCCATCAATATTAGATTAAGAATGTTATAATATATTTGTAGTTAATCAGAGATTATTTTGTAGCTATTGTAGTTGGATGCATGTGGAAGTTTCTAGTAAATGAGGATTGTTAATTTATAAAATAAGGTTAGATATATAATGTTAAAGCTGAATGTTCCAAATATTGAATATATTATATAGAAATGGATTAAGCATGGTGCTGTTTGGGATGAAATAGGCTAGATAAAATTTATGTTTGGCTATAGTTAGATATTTGGCTAGAATTTTGTTGTATACAAAATAAGAAAGAACTATATTGTATATATAGTATTCTAGTATTAAAATAATAACTGTATTAATAATATAAATTATTTGTTTATCTGTAATTTTTTTGGTACTAGCAATGTTTGTAAGTTGAAATGTTTCTTTTTGAATTAGTTTAAATTTGTGCAGTTTGTTTATTGTTAAGTGTAAACCAGCAGCCAAAAAATTTAAAGGTTGGTTAACTAGAATAGATGTGAGTGTAAAGTTAAAAAATTGAGTAATAGTTTGAGGTTGATTTGATATAAAGATAGATTTGGAGGAATTGATTTGAATATTAGCCATTTGGTAAAAAAATGTTGCAGTTTGAAGTGTCTTTTCAAGTTCTAATTTAGATTGAGAAATTCAAAGTGTATTATCCATATAGACTAAAACAGAGGTTGATGTATTAAGGCTTTGGGTTTTAAGTAAAGAGAGATTAGTTCGATGCTGCTTACTTCACCGACAGTCATTTTATCGAAAGTTCATTTAACTAACATTACATGGGATTAGTGTTAAAGTTTTATTAGTTTCAGGTATATATTTTTAGTAAATTGTCACTTGATGTAATGTTGGCTAAATAAGCTGTTGATGAAATAATTGTAGTGAAATGATACAAATCTGATTAGTTGATCATGTTGTAGATAATGTATAACTTTTATGTTGTGCTGCAACTTTGTGAATAAGTGGATCATAATATATTCACCAAAAGAGAGGAGTAATAGTTTTACCTTGGTTTATTCTATTTTTAACTGAATAAAAATCCGTAAAACCAAAGTTTGTAATTACTCTGTTTTAATAATCTGTAAATAGATTAACAAGTATGTTAATCAGTTTGGGTAGCATGATAATATGATTAAGAGCTTTTTTAAATAGGTTCAGGTTAAATGAGTTATAAGCTTTGCTCATGTTCTAAAATATAAACTAAAGTTCCTTGGAATTGTAACATGCATCTTCAATAATATTGTTGAGTATATGAATAGGAATGGCAGTACTATTGAATAGAAAGGCAATATAGTTGTAAGGTGAAAGTATTCTAATTTTGTAAAAGTATGGTTTAAGCAATTTGTAAGTAGTTTGGTGTATAGTTTTTTGGTATGCTCAAGAAGACTAATGGATCTGGTGTTGGTAAAATTATTATCAAAGATTGGTTTTTTGAAAATTGAAAAGATTCTGCCTTTTTTATATTGTTTAGATATATGGTTTGTGGAGATACATCTATTAAAAAAAGCAGTAATTGCTTGAAGAAATGATGAGTCTGCATGTTTGAGCATTTTATAGCTAATGCCTAAAGGGCCACAAGCTTTATTATTTGGGAGTTGAGCTAGTGTTAAATTGACTTTATCAATAGTAAATTTGAAAAGAATGTTGTTATACCATTTAGGATTTATGTCTAATTTGGAATTGTATTTATTTTGCTAATTAGATTCATATAATTGTTAGTTAATATATCAGTGTAATGTTCATTGATCAAAGTGATGTTGTATATGAAGTTTAAAATTAGGTGCATTAGTAATAAGATCATTGTCTGTTTAGATGTCAAATTTGACAGGATCTTTATGTCGATTGAGAATATTATTGATCATAGAGGTAGGATTTAATTGTAGTTTACTACATCTTTTAGTAATATTGTTATTAATTTGTTGTTAAATTTCTTTAATGTTTTCTATGTTACAAGTATGATATAATGTTTTTCATTCATTTTTAGCTGAACTTAACCAATTTGTTACTAGGTTATGTTCTGTTGATAGTGGTGAAATGTTGAGATTACAAGATGTATTAATATGGGTAATAAGTTGATTATGATAAAGTGGAATAGATGTTGAGTGTTGAAGTGCATATTTGGTTTGTCAAATAATATTACCAATTTTTTTAAGATAGTAATGTAATTTTGAAGCTTTTGTAAAGAAAATATGCTAAAAATTTCTGACTATGAATTTTTTGTTAGAGATGTGTTGGAGAGCTGCAGTAATAATACTATTTTGAATTTTATGTTATGTAGATTTCAAGAATTCTCAGATTTGCATGTTGAGTGGTGTTTGGTTAGTAGTTAAGTTTAAAGTTACTTGATCTGAAAAAAGTTGCTATTGTTCATTATTCATGTTTTTATATAAGAATTTTTTCATTGAGTTTTGGTTAAGTAGTGGAGTTTATCTAAATATGCATAAGGAAAAGACTAATTAGAAATGTGAATTTTGTGGTCATTTTGAGTGCTAGTATTAGGATCTTTAACAGTAAAGGAATTAAGGTAATAGAGAAAAGGTTGGTTAGCCCAGATATAGTCAATGCTACTATTATATCTACTACTTTGCCAAGTAGGTATAGAGGATTGTGTGTGACTAAACTAAGTTATATAGATTATTATATTGGAGGAATTAAAATAGTTTATATTTAATTGAAGAGAATTGGGTAAGATAATCAGATGCATTAAAGTCACCTAAGATAATAGATTGTATATTTAGGATGCATTGTATAATAGTATTTTGTACTAATAGTCTAAGTTAAGAATTATCACATGATAAATAAATTGAAATAATTCTAAACTTGAAGTCATATTTAAAGAAAAAATCTACTGTGATGGCATATTCTATAAAAAGTAAAATTTTGTAAATATAGCATTTAATTGACTTATGAATCATAATAGCTATACCAGCTTTTGGATTATTAGTATAGGACCAGAGATAAGTGAAATGTTTGGATTTTTGTAATTTGGTTATAGAATTATTTGCAGCAATCTTAGTTTCTGTAATACTAATAATTTTGAGGTTGTTGAAGAGACAGAAGTCTTCTTAGATCTGTTGTTTTAAGTTTTCATTATAGCCTCATATAATTATGTATATAAATTTATAGGTTGAGTGGTTTGGAATTTGTTTGTATTGAATTATTGGAAGGAGATAAAAGTAAACTGTAATGGTTTGAAGGTTCCAATCTTTGGAATGAGTAAGAAGTAGAGAAAAACTGATGGTCTAAGGGTGTTGGCATGAAAAAGACTGATGTTAATGTATTTGATTTTAGTTGAATATATGCATAATACCAAATGGTTTGAGCTAGTAAGATAAAGTGATTAGATAAGGATTTGGGTTCTGATAGAAATTAAATATGAGCTTTGCTATGATTATTTTTAATAGAAATAGTTAATATGTAGTCATATAAGTTATTATGTGAGTAGCCAAAACTGTGAATATGTTATAAAAAGGTAATAATGATTTAAGGATAGAGAAGTAGTAGTATATAATTGTAAAATAAGAATTTGTTGTAGTACTATTAAATTAAATATTGTTATAGTATCACTTAGCTATATTGGTTTCATTATGGCCTTCTAAAATAGTGCCTACTAGTTGAAAATAAGTGTTGTCTAGTTCATTATCTTTTATAATTAAATTAGTATCTAATGTATTATTGTTTATTGTAGAAAATTTAGAAGGAATAGGTATAAATAAATAGTAGGTATAGTCTGATAGTTGTGAAAAAAAGTAATTAGATAAGGGTTGGAACATATTTGGTAGATGTATATAACATTTACTATAGTCAAGTTTAATTGCTAATCTGAATGCATAGTTGAAGTTATTGTATTGTATAAAGTTGTATTAATAGATGTGTTTTAAAAATGAGTTAAATGTTTGTGGATGTAGAAGTAGAGATAGCTTTAAACATACTAGCTATTGGTTATAGCATGAGTCTGGATCGTATAATGTTTTATAAATTAGTTCTTGCAGTGCTTTTTTAATGTTTAATATTGAGATAGGATTTAAGAAAGTAGAAGATTCTTCTGTATATTCACTCACCATATGCTCAGCTTTCACAGCAATAAAGAGTGCTATAGCCTGCTCTGTATATTGAGTCTAGTTATCATTAACTTGGTTCTCCATATGTAAGTTTGATTTTATATTATGTTTGATAAGATATACTTTATTTAAATTTTCAATATTATAATATATTTTATTATAATATTTATCTGAAATAATATAGATCATCACAATTTTTAATATTTTCAATTAAAAAGTTATATTTTTCATTTCTTTATTTTCAAATTGTTGTACTAATAATTTTCTTTTTGTTTTATGAATTTCATTTAATTTGTTTTTACTTCAACTATTAGTTAAATATTTTTATTTAAAGAATCTATATTTTTTATAATAAATTTATCTAGTGTTTCTAGTATTAAAATTTTATTAATATTTTTTTGATAATATCATATTTTTATTATTTTTTTTGTAATTTTTTTTCTTCTTTTGTTTTATCTAATTTGTTTGTTATTGAATTTAAAATATCATCTTTTTGATTCTTTGATAATAATTTATTATTTATTACTTGATTATTTAAGTTTTCTAAATTTTTTTCAAATTCTAATTTTTTTAGAATTATCAAATTAATTATATTGTTTATCTATTAATTGTTTTAATTTTTTATTTCTTAATTTTTCAAAATTATCAACATCATCTTGTAGTAAATTTGAATTAATAATTTTTTAATACAAATTATTATCATCAAATAATTTTTTTGCATCTAATAATTTAATATTTTTAATGTTTTCTTTTAAATTATCAAAATAAAACAGTTTTAGGTTCTTCAATAAGTTTAAGTTTTTTTAATTTTTTCTATTCAAATTTGTTTCTAGTTTTTTCTTTTGTAATTTATCTAAAAATAAATCATTAATTTTAAATTTTAATTAATTTAATATATTTATATCTTTTAAAGTATTTATTATATTATCTAATTCATTATATTGTTTTTCTATTAATTTATTTATTTTTTTTTAAGATGACCACTTTGGTCTTTTAATTTTTATTATTCACTTATCAGTATTGTAGTTTAATAAACTATTACAGAATAATGTACAATTGGCTACACTTGTAACTTTTCTATATTATCTATTTAAGAAGTCTGTCTAAAAGTTCCTTACTAATTGTCATACCTAACACTTCTGCTTAGATGTTCTACTTTAAACTCTCTGAACCTGTAATCTGTATTAACTTACTGAATTATATCCAGATGCCCAGACCATCATCTTAATCTTAGAACTAATTTATTGTTAAGATAAACCTCCTAGAGTCTTCTGTATCTATTTTTACAACTAACCTAAATATCACTATGGCAGAACCAACACTTGTAGTTAGGGCTTAATGATTAAACTACTATGCTCTTGTAAAATTCACTTAGACTTTAGCATCTACTTAATAGCATAACCCTGATACTTTAGTAGATCTTAAATTTTGTCAGACTTCTAATTCAGAAGGCCTATATAGAACTATGATCATTCTATTAGTATATTAGATTAGTCCAATATTCTTTTTCTCTGGTTTGTTTTAGCAACCTGGTTGGTAGTACCTTTAAGACTCTCAATCTGAAGGATACTCCTGTTTAGTTACTAAAACCTGAGTATCTGTTTCTCTATGCTAGCCTTTACAGTAGGACCATTAAAGATTCAGCTACTTCTCTATTTAGATCTTTTCAAATGGACTTCTTGTTACCCAATTTCAACAGATTTACATGGCCACAAGGACTTATCTAGTGTTTGCACCATCCAATTTGTCAGTTTGCATTTCTTTGTATAATTCCAACATTGCACAGATGCCCTATGACTTGCCAGTCATACTAATATGACTGCCATTACAGATATCCTAATCCAATCATTAGTAATAGTTGTTGTAATACAAATATTACATAGGTAATTATCCAAATTTTCACTATCAATATAATTTGAATACCCAACCTACCATTTGAAGGGTTAACAACCTGATCACTTCACTAGGTTGCCACATCTCTTTGTTTTTCTATTAATTTATTTAATTGTTTTTTTTTAATTTTTATAATATTTTTTTGGAAGAAAGTTTTTCTACTTAAGCAGTTATACTAGTATTTTATTTTTATTTTTATATTTTTTTAATCTTAAGCAGTTATGCTAGTACTTTATTAAGATTCTTGAAAATATATACATTTATAATTATATAGAATTTCCTAATATACAAATTTAGTATCACTCAGCCACCCTTTTGGTAATTAAGTACAACCTGTCACACTATCTCAGTTAGAGATAGTCTGCTCATCTAACTACTTATAACTATATTAGAAAGGTTTTTCTCTTTTTGTGACAAGCATATCAATTGTTTTCCAAGTTTTTTTCTTCATTTAGTTTATTTTTTCTACTTTTTTTTTCTTTTTTTCTTTCTTTGTTACCTTATTTTTCTTTGTTCTTTTCACTAATCTTCTTTTAGTTTGAGCATCTTTTTTTATTTTGCTTGTTATATTAACCTTATTTTTCTATTCTTGGTTGAAAAATGTATTTTACATATTTTTGTCACTATATTTATGCATTTCTGTGTTGCCTGTCTATCTAGAATCTGACTGATTCTTTTTCCAACCTCATTCATTATTAGTCTTTTTATTAAAGCTATTCTATTAGTAATTTTCTTTGCTTCTGTTTTTCCAAATAGTGCCTCATATAGCACTAAAGGTGGGATTCTAATTTTTTCATTTTCTTTAAGACTATTTCATACTGCTGTCATTGCTACCTTTTGGATTCTTTTTCACAAACTTTTTTGTCTAATGCAACTTGCTAAGTGTGATTGAGTTTTCTTTTTACCTTTTTGACATACTTGGCAATCAGTCATTGTATATATTTCTGGTTTTCTTCTATTTAATTCTTCTAGCATTGGTAGGCTATCTATTATGCATTTAATTGTGCAATATACACCTTTTGTTCTATTTATATCTTTTTAAAAGCTTGACCAATTGTATTAAATGTTCTTAGTTTCTGGCTCTAGTGCTTAAATTGGGTTTGTTACTCTCAAACTAGTTTCAATTCTAGTATTCATAACTATTTTGCAAAGAAGTTTTGTTGGTATATCAACTTTACTGTTTTTCCATTCTAAGTAGTACTTTATTTTGTTATACTTGATCTTCTCTGTAAATATTATCCTTTTGCACATTGCTTCTTTTTTGGCAAATAAGCCTGCTCTGTTATTTCACTTATCATTACTGTAACTTTTAACCTTAACTAGCTCTATTTTATTGTTCTTGCTTTTAAGTAGACCCACAATATTCATTATCTATATTACATTTTTCTTTTTTAAAACTTTGTCATCTTCTATCTCTTGAATTGTTTTGTTAATGTGTCTTAATGCTGCAAGGCTATCTGTATGCACTTCTATATACTTTTCTCTAATATAATTAAAATTGCTAACTAATTTTGCTGCTAATTTTGCTATTGTTGCTGAGGGCCAACATTCGAGTTCCAATATTATTTCTTTCTCTGGTCAGTTTTCTTTATTACTAATCTGCACCCAACTGATGCCTATTTTTTTTATAATATTTTTTCTTTTCTCTTTATATAATGCTTCATCTGTATAAAGAATGTATTTGTCTTTGTTTCACCTTTTATTTTTGTTAGGACTTTTATTAAGTAATCTGTAATTTTACTATTAAATTTTTGTTTTTTGATTAATTTTGTCTCTAATTCTTCTATTTGTTTTAGCTCGATTAGACTTCTTTCTTCTTTTCTTCATTTTTTTATTGTTTTGTTTTCTAACATTTGTTCTAACATTGTGTTAATCTTGTTACTGCCTTTCTTTACTAATGTTTTTAAAACTGTCTTTATATTATTGTTTCATTTTATCCACTTTTCACAATTATCTGTCATTTGTTTAGTTCTGTTTTTATACTCTTTGCACTTACTTATCTCAGTATATATCTTGTCTTCTACTTTCTGTAATAGCCATTACTCAGCTAAGATCTTTTTCTTTTCTTCTTTATATCTTATTAAGTTGCTAATTGTGCTTTGATCCATATACAATTCACTCTTTTCTCCTTCTGTCTTCAGATATCCTTGTCCAGTTAATCATTAGCACCTGTCTGTTATAGTCTTTAATCCTGAATTGGTTGTGTATTTCTCTATTTGTCTGTATTATTAACATCTTTTCTTCAATTTCATTGACCTATTTGGCTTTTTTTCTCTTTATATAATAGACCTAAAAGACTTTTGAGCTGTCTTCACATGATTGATTCTCCTCTTTTATGTTTATAAGTTGGTTTAAATATATTAAACCTCATTTATTTATTGTAATACTACTTGCTGTTCATAATTTAATTCTAACTAAGTCTCTTATACTCATTCTATAATCATGTATTTTTCATAGATGATTTTCTGCTCTGATATTTATTCTCATCTTTCTTACTTTAAATATTGTTTAACAAGTTAAATTGTGTTTCCAATACTTCATTTCTTCTGATCTTCTTTTAGAGTTTCAAATGTCTTTTACCAAGTTTGCTTTCTAACACCCTTGAGCTATTCTAAGCTTTGTCAAATTATCTAAAGTGTCTTTTCTATTAAGTCTTGCAAATAAACTGCTTATATGCTTTGTTGCTGTTTCTTGACTAGTGATTTACAGTTTACCAAATCCTTGTACTTAATTATGCAATCATTTGTTGTTTTCATCATATTGCACTTATGTTTTGCCAAACATATTATCAGCTGATGGATCTTGTTGATCATCTTTTCTGACATTCTTATTAATTGCAAAAAATATCCTAATTTTGGAATTATTATTGTATTATTTATGTACATAATCTGACTCATTATTATTTTTTTATATCTAAGGTCTTTAACTGTTTGGCTAACTATTCCTTTTGCTTTTTTGCAAACTAATGCCTTTTTCATTCTGATGTTTAGCCAAATTTTTAATGATCTTACAATTTTGTTTTTGGTTTTTATATTATTCTATTCTGTTTAAATATAATTTCTTTATCTTTCTTTTTCAGTTTAAAATTCATTATTATGAGCTTTGACTTTGCTCTATTTATTCAATATCATTTACTTTAAAGAACTCTTTTGCAATTTCAAAAGCTCTTAGCAGTTGGTCTTTGCTATTTGCAATCAATATAATATCATCTGCATAAGCAATTACTGCTTGTCTATGTTTTGTGATACAATTAATGTCTATATTTTTTAGTATTACTTGCTCTAATATATAGCTCTGTGATTTATTTTCTTAAATCCTTTCTAACAGTAGATTATAAAAAAGCTGTCAGACAAGTAAAGAAATCATCTCTTCTTAATCTATATCATCTTCTGCTGTTATTTCTTCTGTTAGGCCATAAGCTGTAACTACTTTAAGTTAATGTTTACAGAAAAAATTGATAATATATTTAATTGTTCTTTGTGGTACTTTGACTCTTCTAAAAGCTCACTTCAAGCTTTTCAATAAAACTAAGTCAAATGCCTTCTTTATGTTTTGCAAAAATATACATGTTTTTTTATTTTTTTCTTATGCTTTTTCTATTATCATATTTAGTATATATATTGGTTGCTCTATTGAGTTGCTAAACAAGCTTGCATAATTTGGTCCTTTGAGTATTTCTTTTTCTGTAAATATCTTGGCTAGCCTTTTTGTTATCACTCTTATAACTAACTTCTAAAGATCTAAATTAATGCTATTGGTCTAATATTGTTCAGATCATATTCTCAGTCTATATCTTTTGGGATTAGATAGATTTGTGCTATTTTTTACTTTTTTGGCATTTTTCCTGTTTCTAAAACCAGATTTGCAAAGGCTCTAAAGATCTTTTGTGGTTTCTTTTCTACTCATTTTATTAAAGTATAGCTTATGCCTGAAATTTCTGAAGTTGTATTAGTTTTGAGTTCTTTTAATGTATTTTTCATTTCTTTTCTTCTATCTTTTCTTCTAACTTTTTATAGCAAGACTTCTTGATCCACTCTTTTAGATTGAATACTTCTATCTATTTCTCAAACATCTCTTCTAGTTTGGTTCTTTGCTTTCTGATTTAATATTCAAAGTGTTTTGCTAGTTTATCGAAAACAGCCTTAGGTTCTGTTATTAGACTGGTTTTATCTTTGCTTTGGGTTATAAATCTGTTCAGAACTATCTTTTGTATAGTTTGTTCAAAAGACTAGTAATCATTCATCCTTGATCAGTTTTTATTATCTCATATCTTCTATTTATATTCCCTTTTATCTGTTTTTTTTTGCTTGTTCCTACTTTTCTTTTCTTCTGTCTTTCAAAATTCTTTGTCAGCCTTTTATGTTATCTATACAAGCTTCTGACTATTGTTTGTGTAGCTTTGATAATACTACTTCTATTTCTTTACCAATGTCTATAAGTTTCTTGTTTTTTTATTCTTTCTTTTCTTTTTCTATTTCTTAGTTTCTTCTTATTTTTGCTTTTTTAGTTATTTGTTGCAGTTTAATTATGCACTTATGCTGCTGTGATTTCTTTTAATGATGTCTTCTGTTTGCTTTTGTGTTGAATACCTTCTTTTTTAGAATTTTTTTATTCACTATTTCTATTATAGCTTTTTCTATTGTATTCCATATATGTCTAGCATATCTGTAATATACAAATAGTTTTTTCTATCTTTTTCTAATTGCTTCAGTATTTTTTTTTACTCTAATTGTGTTTGAATCTCTTTAGCATATTTTTTCCAGTCTTCTTGCTTTGCTTTCTTAAACAAATATATTGTTCTCATCTGATCTTTATGTTTGGTTTTTGTATAGCTCTGGTTTACAATTATATGCTCTAACTATATAACTATTGTTAATATCTTGTGGTTACTTTCTGTTATACATTATGCTTTTTATATATTGGCTTTATGAAGACTAGCTGCAATTGTTTCTGACAACCAGATATAGTCAATTTTTGTTGCTGCTTCTTGACTTAACCATGTATATGCCCTCTTCATTAAATGCAAATTTCTAAACTAGTTCATAAAATTTTGCCTTTTAAGCTAATTAACAATTGGCAGTTTTTTATAATCTGTTGTTTGTAGATGCAGTCTGTTTAGTATATTTTCTACTATATGATTGAAATTTTCAAGTATAACTATTTCTGTATGCTTTCTCTTGTTTGTTTCTATTTTTACAATTTTTTGCTATATTTCTTACTGATTGCTTTGTTATTTGGTAGAATATATACTCCTATTACTATTTGTACTAGTTGTTTGAAGTATAGCTTTACTTCTATCATATATTCACTATGTCTTTTAACTACTTCAACATGTTTTTCTTATATTTTATTTATTAGGATCCCAATATCTGATTCTTTTTTTTTGTCTAGTACTGTACTCACCCAGTAACCTTTAAATCTCATATTAAAGTTATGCAACAAGATTTTTTTTTCTTTTTCTATAATGTTTTTTTTTTTTTTTTTTTAAATAATAACGGTGAGGCCATGCCTTTAACTTTATTGAAATTCAATTGAAGTTTTTACAAAGAAAAGCTTGCTTTTAAATTAC
>CAJVQA010006611.1:0-14712 GCA_910591915.1 Cetraspora pellucida | reverse complement strand
GAACTAATAGATATAATAGATATAATAGATATAGTAGATATAATAGAAATGATAGATATGATAGAACTAATAGATCTAATAGAAATAATAGATCTACTAGAAATGATAAAATACTAGATTTCTAGCATAGTAATTTGAACCAATCAGAATTAAATCACATATACTATAATTAATGCTTTTTATTAAAATCATTCCAATCTCATGATTTCATGATCAGAATCATATGATCTTATGCTTATTAGAATTGTTTTAGTGAGCTGAATCTAATAGTAGATGTTTCATTCAAATTGGTTTATATATTAAAAGTTATAGTCAAAAATATGTAAAACTCTTAATGTTAACAACAGGCATCATTTTTCTCATTACTCTAGTTTTGTTATCTTTTGTATTAATCTTCTAATCAAGTACTCAAACTAGTTAAACTAAATACTAAGATGTTAATATTGACTTTATAAATTTTCTTTTGTATACATTACTTTTTTTACTATTTTAGTTTTGTTATTTTTGATATTGCCTTTTTAATTAGTACTCAAATTATACTTTTAAAATGTTAATGCTAATTTATCTTTAAATAATTAACTTATATAATATTTTGTATAATAGAATTTTTTGTAATTACTGTTATATATAATGCTTTATTTTATAAAACTGATCTATAAAGAACTTTTTTTGTATAAATTTTTGTATAATAGAACCTTCTGTAATACTGTTATTACAAATAATAATTATATTTTACAAAATTGATCTTCTTTTAAAAATTTTTATTTTTGATTATATAATGCACTTGGTCTTTGTTTATAAAACTTCATGTTTAGTTATAAGCACTCTTTTGAGTTATAGAAACTAAAATCTTTTTAGATTTTGTCTTTAACTAAATTTAAACTGTTGACCTTGACTATAAGAATTTAAAAACTTAATTACTAAACTATAAAACTTATATTCAAAATTAAAATTTTTTAAAAAATAAAAAAATATATATATAGCAAATTTTATTTGTTTAACAACTACTAGATATATAAATAGTATTGTTATAAATAAAAAAAATTATTAAAATAATAAAACAATAAATTAAAAAAATTTTTTTTTAAAAAAATACAAACTATTAATTTTGTATATAATATATTGTATTTATATATTATTTATATATAATATATATTTAAAGATCAAGTTAATATATATTAAATCTATTTCATATATTTTTAATAATTTTATTATTATAATTAACAGTTTTATCCAAATACTTAAAATAATAATATATAATATATATAATAGAGATAATTTTAAATTAAAGATTAGTATAGCATTATAAAAAAAAGCACAATTACCGTATAACTGCGCAGGGTGTAATTTCGAATTTCGGCCTCAATTAAGCTTAATTCGGACCGTTCTTCAAAATAACGCCCCCTGTTTGTGATTTTGCGGTTATACAATAAGACATCTTAAAATTAAATACGAAGTTCTTTTAAAACAAGGAATAACTTAGAATGATTACCTAATTTTTATTGTGTGTATATATACTTATAAATTTGTAAAAAGCTTAAGTTTATTTACTATAAAGTTCATATATTTATACGTATGTATATATGTGCAGAATGATTACATTACTCAAACCTGAGGTGGGAATGCTCAATGATTAGGCTTTATCGCATATATATCTATCATAATATTTAGGATAAAAATCATAATTGTACAAATTTCAGCACCCACAGACATTTCATCACAAAATGCAAAATTTAGGATAGAAGTTGTTCTTAATTGTACAAATTTCAGCACACACAGACATTTCATCACATTTAGGATAAAAGTCGTTCTTAATTGTATGAATTTCGGCACCCACAGACATTTCATCACAAAATGCATTTATACGCATGTTTTGCAGATGTAGAAGATGTTCTGATACTCATATGATGGTGATAAACAATAGTTTTGATAAGTCCAATTCTGTCATTTTGATTTTACATAAACCCTGCGTTTATCGCGATGCGTTGTGCGCCCCTTGCTGTTTATTTGCATCATTGCTGACAAGAACGAGAATTATTCCTCATTTGATTGAACTTAGATATCGCTTAACAGGACAATTCTCCGCGAGTGGTTACAAATTTTTATGAACAAACATTGTTCGATTTGGATACTTTTTTCAAACATGCATATTAAACTTTCGACATAACCAATCTGTTGTAAGTTGTTTTATGAATTACCAAAGAACAATTGATGATTGGTTTAAAAAAAATTTTCCGCATGTAATTAGGCAATCAAATTGGCGTATTTTATATAGCATGTAAGTGTACTTTTAACTATGAAGTACATAAGCTCTATAGGAATTGTCGAACTTTAAAACAATGGGTCTTTGACAATTATCGAAAATAGATTTTACCAGATACAGTACCGGAAAGGAACCGGTTCATCACGTAAGTAATGATAACGCAGTTAGATTTCACAATGCATACTATATTTATTACATATCAGATATCAAATTATATCGATATAGACAATGATAATTTCAGTGGATTAGGATCGGCAAAAAAAAAAAAATTTACCAAAGCAGGAATTTAAAAAGTGTTGCTTATTACATGATGACATGAGTGTCAAACACTAAACTGTGGGGGAAGCGTTAAAGAATCGAGCAAAACTTATGTGTAATATTGTGGAGAAAGGAAAATCGTTATACCGGTTTATTCGGAATTGATTTTCTGCTTAAAATGAAAGTGTATTTATGTATGCGTTTCTCGAATTGTCCTTATATAAAACCTTAAATTAGCCAAATCTATTATCATAATTTTTCCAACCAATTATCTACATCAATCAATATGAATTACGGCAATCATGGAAATCACGGAAATCACGAAAATCACACTTTTTAATTACTAAAGCAGTTCAAAAGAGACCTGGTAAACAATCATTATTGATGCTGAAACACAAACACAGGAAAAATCTACCATATGGCAAAGTCCATTGTTTATTCAATTAAATGCGATACCTATTAATATTTCGATTTGTTTCGTGATGTAACATAGTTGGTATATCAATTGATTATTGACTAGATTTAGCAGGCGGGATGATATATCTTACCAATATTAACAGGACAGACAGGTGGCTGTAAATACTGCAGCATCTGCTTGACTATTCGTGTTAACATTTAATATTATGATTTGTAGATACGAACTCATTGGTTGATAATTGTGGATCTGTAAAAGCATGCAGATTTGAAAGTGGCTAATGTGAATGAAAGCCAATCAATTTATGACATTAATTATTTCAAGTGTGATTTGCAGTGTCATACGTATTTAGATGACGAAATGTAAGAATGGATACATATTCTTTTGAAGAAACAATATGAATGTTGAAATAATATTGTTTACCGTATCCGGTATGGTGGCGAGTTTCTTTGCGTAAAATGTTTATATCGATATTGTAAAACTATATGCATTTACTCGTGTAATTTCCATACTAGTACCAACGTTTATTTATATCCTCCTTTAGCCATGACATAACGATAACTTCAATTACAGAATTATATAATTAGCATATATATACCTTTGATATTATATATGCTATTATATTTGTTAGAAATTAGATTAAATATATTACTGTATAATAGAAATTCGGTTGCTATTATAAACATATGCTCTTTCTAAATATTCTTTTAACTAGGTTCGTTTATGGGTTCTATTGTTGATATGAGCACGCAACTAGGCAGTTGTCTGCATTCGGTTTGTTCGTCAAAGACAATAGTGTTACATTAAGCTATATTCTATTTGTTTTACTATTTGTTTTAAAGCTGGTGGAATTAACAATTTAGTTATTTAACTATAGTACTATGAAACTTGGTTACGAAATTTTTATTGCATGTTTCTTGAATAATTATTATCTTAATTCTAGCAATTAGAAACCATTAAATCCTAGCTGCCTTAATATAGTCCTACATTAAATTTTCTTCATTCCCTTCACGAGGCATATTCTTCAGTATGTTTACAACTATTATTACATTATTCTCTACCGAATTTTGTATTATCAAGTTTTAAAACAATTAAAACAATGGTTCTTTAAAAATGTCTTATATCATCCGCATACATACGCACATTATGCCACTCAGTCTTGCAGTTTTTTTTTTCTTTACTTAATGAGATTCAAATTACAAACACATTTTAGAACAAGACATACAGGCTTTTTTTTTTTTTTGTATCAGCTGCTGCTTTGTCATGCACTTGCCTTATTACATTACAGTGTATTTTTTTTTTCAAACATTTCATTACGATCCTACATTATCTATTTATTTTTGTTACGGTTCATTGTTGTTTAATCTAAAATTCGCCTTCCTTTTTTGAATTTTTGAAGAGTATTTTAAATTCAATTGAAAAAAGGTTACAAGTTAATTTTTTTTTTTTCCCAAACTAAAAAGAGAAAGAAAGAATCACACCATTGAAAATAGAAAATATAACAATGATTCCGCCAAATATTAAAAAGCCACGAAAAAATTTTTTTTTCAAAAAAATAAATATAATATACTGCCACTAAATAAAACATAATAATCCTCAGCGAGGATAAAATGATCTGTTTCCCCAGTTTTTGACAACAACAATTTCTTATTTTCTCTACACAACGAATTAATTATATAATATCTTGTTTACACGAGAATTCTCATACACTCCCTTTTCCCCTTTCCCTTACGAACCCATTATCATCTTTCCTCTTTTCCCCTCTTCCTCTAATACTTTTCCTTCCACTCCTCAATGGGTTCAACAAAATCTTTTCGGTATGAAGTTCTCGTGTATCCCAAGGACCAAGCGCAACCGAATGCAATGACTTCCTCCAATTCGGTTTCTCAGCCATTCTTGTTGCAAACACAATTTCAAAGGTTTACATGTGACAGGGAAAATATGCAGCAGTATTGGATCCCTGAGGGTTTCCATCCGGTTCTAGTTCCTCGTGCTTGCTTACAATCTAGCTTATCTGCTGCAAATAATGACAACACTCGGCAAATAATGACTCCGTCCGCTTCGGCCGGTAATGCTCAAACCTTATCTAATAGCTCTTCTAATGTTAATGTACCTTCAAGGCCGCTTCAAACAAGGACTGTCGCTGCTACCCCAAATATAATTATCGGTGGTGGTGGTGTGACGGCTTCACAACCCATGAAAAGACGTCGTCCTGCAAAAAACCAGATCATTGTTCCTAGGCTACATCCAAAGTCATTAAGTGCTCAAGCTCTTTATTACTTTCAAAAACGTAGGGAATTAATTGAAAATAGATCTTTTATCAGTTCTACAAATGGTTCAAATGTTTCGTTGGGTGCTGTTCCTAATCATCCTTCAAAAACTATTGAACAAATGTGGCAAGAAGAACCTGACAATGTAAAAAGACATTACGATCGACTTGCTCTTCGAATAAAAATTGAACAAGCTCTTTTATCAAGAGCAAATAATAACAAAAAACGTCATCAACCATATAATGTGGACCGAAATGTCATCTCTTTGGAAGGTTCTTCATCACGTGTTTCTCGTTCACATCATTTGCAGGGTACGATGAACACTATGAACATTACGAACAATAACAACAACAGTTCTTTAAATAGAAGTTTTAATGTTTCATTAACAGAAAACCTAAACGATAATACATGTAATGCTTTACCCTCTTCCTCGCAAGGCTTTACACAAAGTCACATGTTAAATTTGGATACATCACCGGTTCCTTCCTGCCGGAGTGTTCAAAACAAGGATGCTAGTAACATTGTAGGAAATGATTGTACATCCTCGTCCGACAACGAAGATTCAGACGAAATTTTCGATTCTCGCAACGACTTTATGAACGCCGACAATCCGTACGATTCTCCGATATCCTCGTCATCTTCCTCGCCAAAAATTTCCGCAACCAAAACAAATGATAATAATGACATCGATAACAATAACCTAAACACGGATTGGATGACGCGTTCCGACGATACCTTTTTACAATAATAGCGATGCCAAATACGAAGACGACAACGAAGGCTCGACTATTTAACGAATACGAATTATTGCACGTCATCACAATAAGATGAAAATCGCTCGTTCATCATCTTTTTTTTTCTTTTTTAAAATCCTAAGATAAATCGCCGAAATTTTATTCCTTTATTATAACGCGTCAAAACGAGAGTTACTTTAATCTAGCATAACATCACACGTCACGTCAAAAAAACAACGGACCTTTTTTTATTGAACAATAACAATAAACTTCGATTTATTCTATGCCAAAATTCGGAATCCATATCAGGGTTTTTTTTCGAAAAACCTCTTATCGAGGGAATTAGAGAGCAAAGAATATTATTATTATTATGATTATTATTTTGTTCTGCTGCCATTCCATACTCGTTACAATAGTGCCGCAAATGAAAAACAAAAAACCTATCAACATTCGATTATATTCTATACACAATTTTCTTTGTAAATTTTTTTTTTAGATCTTTTTTTCTTCGACATAATATATGTACATTTTTTTACCAAAAGTAAAACAAGTGTATACTTTTGTACATAATATACAGCTTCTTCCTTTTTTAAAGAAAAAAAAAACACAAAAGAAATCACCTAATTCTCGTTTCTTCCTTATATATAAAAAAAAACCAAAAAAAAATAACTGCAATTTTTTATTATCAAAAAAAAAAAATCAAGATTCTCCCTGTGGGAGGGGGGAAAAGAAAAAAATAAATATAAAATCAAAAGAGAAGACGGGAGAGTAAATAATAATTATAAATTTAAAAACAAATCACGAATTTATGTGTATATATATATATACTTTTTTTTTTTCTACCATGTAAAATATATAAATTCCTTTTATTTTTCTGTATAGTCTTGTTTCCTGAATTTTTTTCAAGTTTTTTTCTCTGAATCTTTTCCTATTTCTAAAAAATATAAAAAAGATAAAAATAAATAAAAATAAAGAAAACTTTAGTCAAAAAAAATTAATATATTGAGTGTCATTATTTAAAATGTGAAATCTAAAAGTGAACGTTTATTAAATGTATAAACGTATGCCGTCATAAAATGTAGACCTTAGTTTTGTCTTTGCTAAGTATTTGATCTGATGGAAATATGCAAATTTTTTAAGGTCTAATCAATTTTTTTAAAATAATATTTTAAGATTTTGAATAAAAATAGGGCTACCATGTCATCGCGAAATAATGCTCTGAGGCATTATTTCGAGATACAATTCAATTGAAAGAGAATTAATAATTAATAGATTTAGCTGAAGATTTTCAAAAATAAAACTATTCTCATTCTGCTAAATTAATTCCTAACCCCCTTTAAATTTCTCTCGAAATAAGTGCTATGACTTATCCTAAATATAAATTCTTAATTATATACTTAATATAAGAAAATAGAAAATAAATAAGTTTAGAAAAATTTGTTTGAACTTTTTCATATAAAATGAATTTGAAAGTTCAAACAACTAAATAGTATAAACTATTCATCACATAATACTTATTAAAATACCCAAATACGTATGGTTCCAGTAATCTATAATCGCCAATCACGTGAAATATTTCAATTTTCTCATGATTGCGATTTACCAATAAAATCGTATTATAAAATTGGTACAAAATCTTAGATAGTGTACAACGGTACAGTAGCCAACAAAAGTAACGTCCAATTTTTGATCAAAAAATAAAATTTTTATTTATTTAATTTTGGTCGCATATACATCAAAATTTTTTTATATATTTATTTAATATTTTACTAAGTGACCTCTTACACTTGCGATAGCGTTAATTCTTCATGTTATTGAGTCTGCAATTACACGAATAACTGATGTATTCAAATTTGATCATGTTTTCTGTAAGGCTGTTTTAAGGTCAGATTTATTCCTTAGGAAGTCATCATGATTCTGAATATTGTCTTTTATGATTTTTCAAATATTTTCTATAAGATTAAAGTCAAGGAATCATAAGGATCAATTCATATAATCAATGTTTTTTGAATTTAATCAATCTAACACCTTATGAATCAGAGCATTGTTGTGTTGAAAAATTGGATAGGAGATGTTTAACAAATGAACTGTAGTTATAAATGATATAAGATGATTATTTAACACCATGATATAAATGTTTTTATTAATTTTTTGTTTGGAACCTTTGTAATCATCAAAAAAAATCATAAAATCTTTGATATTATTAATAAAACATGATCAAATCATTATTGAGATCTTTGATATTATTAATAAAACATGATCAAATCATTACTGAGATCTTTGATATTATTAATAAAACATGATCAAATTATTACTGAGATCTTTTCATTTTTAAAATTTGATTACAAATATTCATATTTGTATCTCTTATTCATGTAATGTTATATACAAATTTAACAGAATTGTTTATCTATTTCTATACTTATTTTATCTAAAAAAATAATGTCTTCAATAATAAATATTCTTATTTTTATTTTGATTACATTATTTTATATGTCCTCTATATTACTATTTGACAAAAAAGGTTTTAAGACAGTGATACAAAAATAAAGTCCAATGTTCTAATTACAGTCTGTACACTGTATTAAAAGTTTAAATTTTTTACAACTTTAAATAATAACACATGTCTTTTCTTTAATACTTTTTTTATTATATCAATTTTTCTTTCTTCTTTAAGATGGAAGAATGTCTAAACTAAAATAAATTCTTAATTTTTTTGGTCTCTTTGTATTTTTAGAAAAACTTTCAAACTGTTGTTAGATTATATTTAATTTTGTAAATAACTTGTTTAGTATTTATTGTATTAATACAAGTAAGAATTATTATTTTTTTTTTGTTATTTGTTTGTATAGCATTTTTAAAAAATTCTTTTGCATATACTTAGTTTATTCAATGTTAAGAAAACAAAAAATAGAAAAAATTTTTTAAAATTTATAAAAAATAAATATACACAACTCTTTTATTTGCTCATATGTAATGATCTACAAATTAGATATTACTTTTGTTAGTTACTATATATATTTTTTATTATTATAATAGATTCTTTTGACTATTTATTATGACAAACTTTTATTTCTTAAATTGTATCTAAATATAATATTATTAGCTGAAATTGTTTTAAGTTTGTAGAAATATTTCAATATTTGATATTTAGTCTATCAAAATTCTAAATTACACTGAAATGTTTAAATTAAAAAAAATATAGGATATGATAACTTAGTGAAGTAAATAAGTTTTTAACCTCCTAAGTGGTAGATTGAAAAACTATTTATATAATATTAGTATTACAGAAGATAAGTGGTATTATAGCAATAACAATCTGTTAATCAGTTGAGATAAAATATTTGTGATTATGGTTATATTAGTATAACTAACAGATTATAGGATATCTACACAATATTAAAGTTATCTAAAAAAATACAAACCAGTATCAGGCAGTACAAATCTAAGATAAGTTTTTGTAACTATGTAATCTATAGAACTGGAAAGCTGAAGTTCACTTAAAAAGCTTAAGTAAAGAGATAGTACAAAATTTTAATAGTATCATTATAAAAACTAATTTAAAAAATAAATATTAATATAAAAAGAATTAAGTGAATAAGAACCTTGATAAAGGGTATCACTAACTAGACTGCCAGAAGTTTCAAACCAAAGAAAAAGAATCTTGAAGAGCAAATTCTTGAGATATTAGGAATAGGTTATAGTCCTTCCAAGCTATTTAAATTAAGAGTTTGAAAACTAAAGCAGGGTATAACTAAGTAATAGAAATATGCTATGAAGTTGGTATTGGGATCTGAGTGAACTTTACAAGAATAAGCCTTTTAACAAAAATTAAATATAAATAATTAGTTAACAGATGGGTTTCTTAGAGTTCTAAAGTTAGATAATATATTCTGAAATATGTAACAACTTGATAAATATATAAATAGAAAAGTCAGAATTAGGTTAAACAACATTTTAGTATACAAAAACTTATATGCTATCTGTTAGTGTAATATAAAAGTCATCTTGTACGAGTTATATAATTATAATTAAATTTACAATAAAGATAATAATTACTAATAACTAATGGCTTTAGCAAAAGTAAAAAAATAATATATATATATATATCTATTTATTAGCAAGTATTTAAACTTGTTTTTATTATAAATTGCATGATATATACAAAATAGGTTTGATCAAAAACAGGTGTAATCTTATCAAATAAGTTTAATTATATATATTTTTTAAAAGATATCTGTTTAAGAATTTTTTTATATATCAACTATTTAACAAATATCTTAATACTAACATAATACCTAAATAATGAAAAAATAGCAGAATATATCCTATCTTAAAAAAGCCTAACTTTGATAACAATCTCAACAATACTTGACCCATTAGTCTAATTGAACATACCAAAAAATTATATACAAAAATCCTAATTAATTGACTCTCTACTATTCTATTATCACACCTAATTCTTAGTTTTTACAATTATATTACACTATTTGATAATAGCATCAATACACCTCTACATATTCTAAACAACTTTATTGAAGATGCCAATAGCAATAAAAAACCAATATAGCTATTTTCACAGAACATAAGCAAAGTATATGATTTAGTTAATGTTAATCTTTTAGAAAAATCACTGCATTGTATTAAACTCTTATAATCTATAATTTGTACAATAACTAATTTGCTCAAACTACATTCTAATCAAATAATTACAAATTTTAGATTAACATCATCATACCCAGTAGAAAATAGCATTAATTAAGAAGAAACTATAACTCCTTTGCTATGATGAATCTATTATAACTCTTTTATTAATTATATTTACAAAAAATTCAAAGAATATACATCAATAGTTACATATCCAACTTCTTTATTTTCTGCAAAGTACCAAACAACTTATATAAATACTTTTGTATTAGTATATATAGATAATACATTATGGTTAACAGAATTTCAATAACAATTACAAAATATTATTAATGTGGCATCTACATTTTACCAAATAGCAAACATTAAAGTAAATCCTCAAAAATCCAGTCTAATATCTAATACAAAACATATACCCACTTTCACTTTCTTAAACTTAACTATTACAATACAACTATCTAATATACCTCTAAAATTTCTTAGTTACTGATATACTGCAACCAACAAACAAGTTATCACAATCAAACTCATTCTACAAAAAACATTTAGTTTAACAAATATAGTTCAAACTAGAGTTGGGATAACTTATCTGACAATATAGCTTACATTGTAACTTACATTGTAACTTACATGTTCTTGATATAAGTTACAAATATATAGTATATACTAAAATTAGTCTAAATTATAAAACCATTATATAGCATAATAAACTTTTATTCTGATTGGCTAATAAAAATCAAGTTTAAAATAAAAAATTTTAAAGTTATTAAACAAAATAATATATTTAAATTATAAATTTTAATTTAATAATGATTTTTGCATCATAAATGTCAAGACTACAAGGAGCACTTATTTTTCCTATCACTTTTGATTAGTCGTACTAATAATTCACTTCTCAGCACCAATCAAGTTTCACGATTGGGTGTAATGTAAAAGAAATGCAAAGAAAATATAAAAAATATTAAATCGCTTATAACTCTAAATCGATCTATGAAACTATCTTCTGCATACTAATAAAAAAATTTTCTTGTAAAATTTTAATCTTCTAAACATAATCTAAAGGCAAAATACCAACAGCACAAATTTTTACATGAAATATTTTTTTTGATTAATAAATAATATAAATAACCCAACAATTGAATAATTAGTACAGCCAATCAGAAGTGATAGGGAAAATAAGTAAAATCAAGATTATGTACTCAAAATGCATATAACTAACATTTTTGTTAGATAGTATATTATATATTTGTTATATGTAGCATTTATTATTATTACATATATTAGATTAATCATATCGCATATAATTATTCGATCAAATAGATATAATATAGTCTGATAAAAGTAATAGTCAACAATCATAACTAATTGTAATGTATAATAGCTCTGAGATTCTTCCAAATCAGCAGCTATCTCAAGTATAACAATAATGATTTAACAAAGAATAAACTCATATTATAATAATTCTTGTATCTTTATAAACATTTAGCTGTTACCTCTTTCATAATCACAAATAACTTTAATTCTTTTAATACATGATTGCACTTGTTATTTTTAGATATAATAAAATGTATGATATATAACCATAAGATAAGAATATAAAGATAATAACAATAAAAAAATACATAGTCATAAGATAGCAACTATAAAATAATAAACTTTTTTAAATTCACAATCTTTCTAAATAAGGGTTTTCAATTAACCTTAAAATTCCTTAAAAAATATAAATAATAAGTAAAATGATTATCATATGTACATACTCAATAAAGCACTATAAGTGCATCATATATATTAAGGTAAATTTTTTAAAAAAAATTTTTGTGATCTTGAAGATTGTAATAATTGACTGCATAAAAACTTATTATAATTCATAAAATTTTAATAATCTAAAAGCTAATTAGTTAGTTAAGCTTTTAATGTAGTAATAACAAATTCAACAATAAACTAATAGCAATACAAACCTTAATAATCATCTTTCAAGTTGGTTGTAAAATTGCTTTCATAATACTCTTCAAAATCCTCCTCAGAATATGTCTCAGAATTTTTATAATCTTTATGATATTTTTCGTTGAATTGTTCTTCAAAATTTTTCTTAAAACTCTTTCTGTGTATTTTTCAAAATCTTCAACATCTTCTTCAAAATTCTCTTCATTATATTCAAAAGACATATCTTCATTCAACATCTATTTTCCATCTTCGAATATCAAATTTTCACTAGTATCGACTTCATTATCTATCATATTGTTGCTAATTTCTTTTTCAATAATAGCATTAGTTTTTTTTAAATCACTTACTGATAATGGCCAATCTAAACTTTGCAATATTCAAAGATTCCAATAAATAAAAACAATTTTTTCTACCCGCTTATTATTTAATCTATTATGCAGTTTTGAGTAAATAAAGCCAAATGATGACCAGTTTCTTTTACTTGCAGCAGAGGTTGCTAGAATAGAAAGAACTTTAAAAGCACAGAACTATGAATCAGATATCTGGCTTTTACTAAATTTCACTAATTTTGAGGATTTTCTTTTACAGCATCCTATAAATGAGGCCTTGCAAATTCACCTGTTTTACCAATATATTCTGCAAATTCTGATAAAGCCTTATTTTCATTTTCTAATCCAGCTAGCTGTATAATTTCTTTTTCTATAATATGATCCCATTTTTGTAGATTAAGTTTTTCACCTCGATATCATGGATCTAATTTATATACAACTAAAATTGCTGGATTAAACAAAAAATCAATTCATTGTTTGTGCCCTAACTGCAAAACTTCTTTACAAAAAGTTTTAGAAACTTGTTGATTCTTATGTATACCTGCCTTATATCAAGTAACTTGATATACGCTACTGAAAGTAAAGGATTATCTTGCTCTAAAAGGTGAATAAACATTAAAAATGGCTTTAATAAGTCACGAAGATATTTAAGATCTTTCCAAAAACTGTCATTAATAATTAAAATTTGAATATAACTATCGATTCTTAGATTATCTTCAGCTAAAATAGATTTTATTGCCAGTTTTGTTCATAAAGATGATTCATAAATTCAAAGGCAGAACCCCATTGTGTTTTAATTATTGAAACTAATGCAATTTGTTGTTCATATTTTTCTATTTGAAGACATCAAAGAGTAGCTAAAATAGTTTGATGCATCTAAAATATGATACAATTCCTTTACATTTTTCTAAAATAGTTTTTGTCTATTTAATTTTTAAAATATCTTTAATCTACAAATTAATTATGTGGGTCCAGCATCCTAAAAAGATTTTTGTTGGATATTTATTCTTAAGAATTCTCCATGCTGCTTTCATATTAGGAGCATTATTGGTAATTACAACAACAAATTTATCAATTCCTACTTCTAATATAATTGTTTCATTATTTAATGCTATGTTATTAGCCATGTGTTGCTCTTCTTTTGTAGTAATTGATTTGTAAAAAATAGGTTTTGGTGTTGCTATCATATAATTAATAATAGAGTTATTATTAATATTGGACCAACCATCAGTAATAAGTGAAAAATACTGCATTTGATTAAATAAGTATTAAACTACAATATTAATATTACTGTATTCTTAATTAAGTAATGTATTAGAAAGTGATTTTTGTGAGGAAAGTTTAAATGATGGACAAGCTTTTAAGAAAAAAATTTGCCAATTCTCATTTTCTAAAATATTAAAGGAAGCTCCTAATGAATAAAAGCATGTGCAAATAGACTTTCTAATTTTTTTTGATCAGCTTTAGATAATTTATATACAAAATTATCTACCATGGCTTGATATTGACGTTTAAATCCAAAAGAAATTCTATTTTCTACATTTTCTGTCAAAATACAAGAATTATAATGCTCATGTAGTCTTGTTTCATTTTTGGCCTAATCTTTTTTGCACTTACGATATTTGTATCTTTCTTTTCCTTTAGAATCTTTGAATATGTCGAATGAATCATTATATGCATCTTTATTACAAGACATAATTAGTGAGAATAGTGTAGAAAATAATTTAAAACAGCAAATCTAGGCATACTCTGCAAACTAAAAAATCTTGATTTAAACAAATATACTTTTTATTTATGCTTGGATTACTTAAAAGAAGGCTTTTATTCTTTCTAATTCTTATTATTAATTGTT
>CAJVQA010006610.1:0-14713 GCA_910591915.1 Cetraspora pellucida | reverse complement strand
AAGAAATATAATAATCCAAACTGCCAAAGATGCAAAACCAACCCTGAAACCAATGAACATTGGACACAATGCCATACCAACAATACCAACATCAACTCTATTATTAAAGACACAATTACAAAAATCCTTACCAAACATTACCTCAATACACTACAAAATTTGGAAACCCTCACTTTACTATTAATACCATCGAACACTTATGACAAACAGAAAAATATGATCACTAAGGGCATTATTACATTACATCAAAGCAAGATGATTAACAAGATAATAAACAAAAAGATAAAGCATACAGCAGTCAAAATAATACTGCATAAAAACAGCAAAGCAATACACAAACAAATCTGGATCACCTGATGTCAAAGAACATCTAGAGACCAAAATATACCAAACCAACAACCCTCAAACATCACTATATTTAGTAAACCAACCCAACCTAATACAGCAACCTTGGACAACAGTAATGCTAATAATTATATACCTATCAGCTACAAAAGTCCACAAGTTAAAAAAAGAATTAGCATCTGAACAGAGAACTTCAAAAATCACAATACATCACCTAACTCCATAACAACAATTTAGGACTAAGCGAGGCCTTTGGCCCCTCTTGGCAAAGTTTGGGTTGGAGGTAAACTAGCCCTAGCTTTAGTTTTTTATAGATAAAATATATACAATGTTATACTATATAATGTACCTATATATAAATTTCAATAAAGAAAACTGAGGCAAGACCTCACTTTTTTTAAAAAAAAAGAACTTTTCAAACTTTTAATTTAGATATCTTAATATAATATATCTTAATATCTTTTTTTTAGCAATTCTGGCAGCTTAGTTGATTATATGCTCTTTTTACATATTAGCATTTAGTTTATTTGTCTATTTCTATAAAGATATTTTGTAAGTTTTAACTGGTTCAATAGTATTATCAAAAGTCTATACTATTTTTTTATTCAAGAATTTTTAAATAGACTTTTAGCTAAACATATTTCTTAGTTTTCAATATCTAGTAATCTTATTATGAGTTTGTATCTAAGTTTTATATAACATTAGTTAGTAATATTTCTATATATATATCATTACACTTTATTTAGATTTCTTAAGCTTCTAATGACAAATAGGATCCAACTTGATATATCTAGATTACAGTTATATAAGGCCAACTAATTGACAAAAAACAGTTATTATAACACAAATTAATTTTTAAATTTTGTCATAGATAGAATTTGAACATTAGATCTGTTATCTGGAGAATAATAATCTAACTACTATACTAGAATTACTATTTTTTAAATCTATATTTTACATTATTATAAATTTATAAAATACTAAAAAATAAATTTAAAAAATTAATAATTATAACTATATATTAAAGATAAAATTTTATCAAATAAATTAATATTGACAAATTTAAAAAATTTATTTACAATAATAATTTATATATATTTTAAAAAATATATATAGTTTAGATAAATATTTATTAATAATATATTATTTTTATGCAACTATAATTTTATATTATATATAATTATTTTTTATTTATTTTATAGTAAAACTTATATATGATATTACAATATTAGATATATGATAATAAAATTAAATTTGGTATTAGATTTTAGTTTCAAATAAGTTTTTGATTAGATTTTTAATTATAAAAAAGATTTTAGGTTTTAAAAATAGTTTTAAGTTTTGAAAAACATTTTGGATTTTAGAAAAAATTTAAAGTTTAGAAAAAAGTTATAAATTTTAAATAAAATTTAAGAAAGAGTTTTGAATTTTAAGAGAGTTTTGAAAAGTATATCTGAAACCTGAAACTTTTAAATTTTAGAAAAAAGGTTTCAGATAACAAGTATAGTTTAGATACTAAATAAAAAAAAATTTACTTAATAAAAAAATTTAATCTTTTTTCAAACTACTAAAAATATATTTGTTTTTTAATATTTTATATTTTTAATTTGTTAATAAACAAGTTATTTTATTTAAAATTTAATTAAAATATTTTTTATATCTTAATATAATATTTTTTATAATTTAATTTTTTGTATTATTGACTAAAAAATTATTAAAAAAAATTAGTAAAAATTTTATATAATTAAATTTTTTAATAATTATATTATATAAAAATAATTTTATAATAAATTATTTAAAAAATAGTATCTCTTAAACCATAGACTAAATTTCTCTAGAAAATTAATAAAAATATACTTATAGTCTATATTTTTTAATTTTTAGAATATTTAAATAAAATTTTGTTTGCTAATATTTAAAAAGATTTATTTTATAGTGCTATGGCACTATAGTGCTAAAGTATTATGACTAATTAAAATTTAAGATTAGATGTAATATGTAGAATATTTTTTTGTATAACAAAAATACTAAATTTTTAAAAAATTAATTATATTTCAAAATTTTAATTAAAATATCATCTTTTGTATAGTAATAAAAAAAATTTATTGCAAAATTTTAATATAAGCTATGTCTTGTTTAACTCTAATCTTAATTTTAATCTAAATCTATTAAAAATTTTATTTTTTATAAAAAAAATTTGGTTTGATTTACATATATATTTACATATAGAGTAGCACTACAGTACTATAGCACTATAATAATATTTCTATATTTAAAAATAAAAATTATAATATAGTAATGGTTAATTTTATATTATAAAAAAAATGTTTGTTATTTATAAGCTACAAATAAATAACTTAAAAAAAAATTTTAACCAAAAAAATTATTTATTAATTCTTAATAAACTCTTTAAATATTATTTTAAACTTATATTTTTAATGCAATATTATAACTTATATAAAAAATAATAACTTTTATTAATAAACTTTTTTAATTTACTTATAAAAATTTTGACTTGTTTTAAAATTTTTTTTTCAATTTCAGAAACATATAACACCTTAAAAAGTTTAAAAAAATTTTTAATAAGAAAAAGTTTTAAACAAATTTTTAAATTTTTATTGTTTAAAAGTTTTTTATTAATTTTAAAAAAAAATTTTAATAAAATTTATAAATTACATTTTCAATAAAAACTTTTATGACCTCTTTCACTTATTTAGTTATAAGCATACTTAATTACTTATATAACTCTTATACAATTACTAATAAATATATTATTAATTTTTCTTTTAATTTTTTTACAAGATTTTTAATCGAGTTAATATATATAACAAAACTCTTAACTTTATGCCAATCAATATTTTTATTAATTTCTTTATAAGATTTTTTGATCAAGTTAATATATACAACAAACTCTTAACTTTAATGCCAATCATCTTGATTTTATATATTCTATTACAATTTAACATCTTATTCTAATTTCTAATCTTTTCAATATCAATATTACAATATATTTAATTTTTTTTTTTAAATATTAAGATGAGTACTTGTAACTTAGAATTTTATTGATAGTATATTCAGCTAATAGTTGCATTGCAACTATAGAAAGCAATTATGAAAAGAGTATATAACTAGCTATTTGTCAACTTTAGTTATTGTCTAATTTAAGTAGTCTGTCTGAAAGTTCTACACTAGTTGTCATATCTAAAACCTGTTTGTAAGTTCTCTATTTAAATACTTTAGTTCTTATATCTATTTACCTATCTATATTTATCAATAATCTTAATTAATACTGATAAAAATATATTATAGCTACTAAGTTTTTAAAACAGTTTATTTATATGAAAAAACTTTGATCTTGTACTAAACCTTTTAGAATCTTTTGTATTCTATTCTTATAGCTGACTTAATAATACTATAGCCAAAACTAATACTTACAGTTAGGGCATACTATTAAACTGCTATATTCTTGTAGAATTTATTTCAATTCTAATACTTACTTTACAATATATCTCTACTAGTTTGGTATTTAATTTAAGTTTTATCAGGCTCTCAGTTTAAATAGTTCAGAAAGGTAAATATAACTATATCTCTAGTTTATATATTCTTTCAGAATGTAATCTTTTTTTTAGAATAGATCCTGGCAGCTTGGCTAGTTACAACAACTCTTTCTAAAAACTAACTTGTCTTTATCTGGCTTTACAAGTTCTAGCTCTGTTTTATTAGTTTAGTCTTTACAGTAGTATTGTTAAAAGTTTATATTATCTTTTTATTCTGATTTTCCAATTAGGCTTCTTTCTTTCTGGTTATGTAATTTATATAATCACAGAAATTTATCATAAGTTTATACTGCTTAGTACTAATTAGTATTCTATTGTATAAACTATAATATTACACAAATGCTATATGACCTTCTAAACATGCTAGTATAACATAGGTAACAGATATCTGGTCTCAACTAATAGCAGAAGACAGTTAGTCATAATACAAAAAGAATTTTAAATTTCTATTAACACTAGGATTTGAACTCTTGACCTGTCATTTAGGAGTTAATGACATAACCACTTTACTATATTATCATGCTCCTAATATACTCAATTCTAATTATCTTTGAACTTGCATTTTAATAGACAATTTTTAATAAATTACTTACTTTAATGCATAATTATTAGAATGTTATTTCTATACAGATGACTTAGTTGTTAATTTGAATATATTACAATGCTTTATATGCATTGAATAAGCTTAAATTTTAAAAAATACTATATTGTATACATTTTAAGTCCAAACAAGATATTGAACTTGTTTATTTAGTTTAAACTTATTGTTATTTTATTAACTCTTATTACTGCTCTTAGAAACTATATTATATATATATATACTAACTCACAGTTTATAATTTTAAATATCAGTCTTTTAAATTCAATTTATACTTTATCTTATATATATATATCATATTTCTTATAAAAAAATAAACTTATTAACTTTATAAAATTATATAATATTTGTATTATTTTTTATAAAGTTATTACTTATTAGAATGATTAATATAATAATCTTTTTAATCAACTTATATGCAATTATACCTAATCTTTATGTTTTATAATATTTACAATTTTGTATATACTTTAATATTTAAAAAGTTTCTTTTAAAGCTACTTATTTGTTGCAATATTTATACAATATATTATATACATATTTATACAATATATTATATACATATTTATGTATTATAAATTATATAAACTACTTTTAAAAATAATACAAAATTTTTAATCGAATTAATTGGCAAGCTATCTGGCTATATATTAATAATAATTAAAAAATCAAACTTTTTATATAGTTTTTAATTCTTTATTTTTAAGTTTTTTAGAATTAAAATCTCATTAAATAATTTTTCTACTTTATATATTTTATATAAATAATATTATTCATATTTATCTATTTGTTACTAATATCACTAAATTAGTTATAATTAGAGAATGATGATCCTAGTATAGTGGTTAGATTATCATCCTCTAAGTGGCAAGTCTAAGGTTCAAATTCCATCTACAATGAAATTTGAAAATTAACTTGTATTATAAAAACTGTCTCTTGTTGATTGGTTGGTCTCATGTGGCTATAATTCAGATACATCAAGTCAGGTCTTACTTGTTATTAGGAGCTCAGAGCATCTATGTAAAGTATAACATTATATAGTACATGTATATAAAGGAATATTAATAACTAGTGTTGCATAAGCCTTTGATGCAAACTTATGATAAGATTGCCAGATATAAAAGACTAAGAAACTGAGAAGATAAAATCCTACTTGGAAATTTCCAAGTAAAGAAATAGCACAAACTTTCAACAATGCTGTCAAACTAATGAAAGCCTATAAAACATCTTTATAGAAACAGGCAGATAAACCAAATGACAAGATGTGTAAAGGAGCATATGACTAACCAGGCTACTAAAATCACCAAAAAAAAAAAATACTAAGGTATACTATACTGGGTCATCTGGATTAGAAATCTAGAAAGTTTGTTAGTTTTAAGTTGTAGTTAGTAGAGAATAATAAAGAAAATGTCAGAAGGATAGGTATTGAGGTTTGAGTAAACTTTACAAGAGTAGAAATAGTATAATGTAGTAGTTTAAGGTTAGTTCTAACTGCAAGTATTAAGTAACTATAGCATGTTACATAAAACTAGATTAGCTGTATGTGGGACATAGAAGGCTCTAGTAATGATGCTTCTGAGAATATATCGCATGAAATAAGATATGAAGTTCTAAGGATACAGGTAAGCTCTAGACCTTCTTGACTAACTTATGTAGCAGAAATAATCTAGTGATACAATAAGGATTGCAGTATAAAGGGTTTAAATAGGCAACACCCTTAGTTGGATTGCAGATATAGCAGCTAGTATAGAACTATTAGTGAACTACTTAATTAGACACCAAAAGTGTATGTGTAACTAGTTGTACTCTCTAATATAAGAAGACTTCTTTGAGGTTTTGGCTATGAGTCCCTATATCCTAACTACTGAATAAAAAGCTCTAGTTTCAAAAAAAGCTAGTTTAATATACAAAAAAAATAAATTAGTTATAATCTTTATTAAATAATTTGACTATAATGCAGAATATCTAATTACATTATAGTGCTAAAATTTAAAATCTATATATAAATATAAATAGTAGTGCTAAATTTTAAAATTCACATAGTATAGAACATCATAGCACTGAATTTTGTAAATTATATTATAATAGTACTAAATTTTGTAAGTTATTATAATATATATATAATAGTACTAAATTTAATATATAAAAAAATATCAAATTTTTTAATATTTATTAATAAAATAAAGTGCTAAATTTTTTAAAATTATTAATAAATTAAAGAATTTTTAAATCAAAATAACTTTTTAACAAAAGAACTTTTTTGAAAAAACTCTCTATAGCTATATTTTTTAGGTTTTAAATAATATAACTATAAAAAATTTTTTTTAAAAATCATTATTAGTTAAAAAAATATTAAACTTTTATTTAAAGCAATTATTTTGTAATATAATTAGATGTTTTGCATTATATCTAATCAATTACTATATATTCTTATAAATATTTTACTATAACATACTTTTAATACTAATATATTTAATACTATATTAAATACTATAATTATTTATATAACTAAATTAAGTTACTAAGTAGTATAACTATTCAAAGTATATCAAATATACCTTCAATTTTCACAATTTTAACAAATCTAATACCAAATAAACCTATTATTATTATAAGTTTGTCATTCAAAAAAGTAGTTACAACACTTATTATAAAGTTTTTCTACTTTATTTTAATCAACAAATTTATTACAAAATCTGAATTTTTTATTGTATTTTAAAATTTATAACTCAATTTTCTAAATACAACTTATCATCAAACTCTGCTTATTTCTATTATATTCTCTTTTATTCAATTTTATTAGTTTAAAAATAAACTTTAGGTATTGTCACGATCTAAAGTAGGATCATTGATAATTTATTAAAGATTGATCGCATAATTAAATAATAGTACATATTAATTAATAGGTTTAGTATATATATAGCGTAATTAGTAGATATAGGGTATTTAACGTAATTAGTAAATATAGCATATATAGCGTATATAGAGGATATAGCATATATAGCGTATATAGAAGATATAGCAGATATAGCACATAAAGTAGATATAGCATATATAGTATATAGAGCATAAATAGTGTATTTAGCAGATAGGGAAAAAAGTATATAAGTAATGCGCTTAAAATGTAAATAGAGAATAGAACAGAATACATAGAATAGAACAGGATGTAGAATATAGTAATAAATACTCACCTTACATTTACCAAATCCAACGCCTCTTTCAAGTGTTGTAACATCCTACATTACGCTAACGATCTAACGGCTACCTTATGAATAAGGAATTCTAGGGTAGTTCCACCTTGCACCATTACAGTATATCCAATAGATCAAATATCAAAATAATTTATATACATAATTACTAACACTCAAATCTAGGTAAAACTTAATTACTTCTATTGGTTTAGATTACAGATAAATTAGTTTAAGCTTCTATTCTTTTTATAATATTTTAAAAGCAAAATTATATTCTATATAAAATTTAAATTAAATATATAATAAAAATAAAAGCATGGTTTTACTATTAATTTTTTAAAAAATAAAATATTTTATAAGTAAACTATATCTTATATTATTAATAATTTATTGTATTATTTAAAAAATACTAAATTTAATTTAAAAATTTAGACAAATTTGCCTAGAAAATAGTTTAAGAGATAGATAAAGCAATAGTATATCAAATGTTATGTGTTAATAAATTCTATATTTTGATTGGCTAGATAAAGTATAATATAAAAAATCAAAACAATTAATAACTAATATTTATTAGTTAAATCAAGTATAATATAACTAAAAAATTATTTAGACTATGAATAGTCATTATTTTTCTAGTTTTATAATAAAGGTATGTTATAATAAACTTTAAATCTTTTGTTATACCAGACATAGTATACAAAAAGTTATCATATCAGGTTCTCTAAGTATTTGCAAAACTATTTTAGTAATACCAATAGATTTTTATTAATTAATACCAATTTACTATTTAGATTATAAAATTAGATATAATATGAAGTTAAAACAAAAAATAATATTTTAATTTAAAAAACTATTATAATTTAATATTTTGTTTTTATAATTACTTTTTGTATATTAGTAAAAAAAAAACTTTATAAAACTTTGTATAAAATAAGTCTTGTTATAATTATAAACCTAATTATAATATAATGTTTTATAATATTAAAAAAATTATTAATTAGTAAATGTCTATAATAGTGCATGCAACTTTGTAATTATTTAATTGCTTTAATATTAATTATATTAAATTAACATTATAATTAAATTTAAAATATTAATAAAGTATCATATAGTTATTACATACATAAAATAATTACTATATTTTATAGATAATGAAAATAAAATATGGTAATTATTGCAAAGTATATAAATGCTATCATAAAAAAACTTGTCATCAGGTTTTTAATATTTATTTTGTTTTTTGAGTACTATCTAGAGAAAACCTACTATCAAGCTTTAAATTTATTTTATTAAAATATAATTGAAAACCAATAATAGATTTCCTGTAAACAGTATTTAAAAAACAAACTGAATATTGAAATCTTGATAATAGATTTTCTTTTGGCAGCACTCATATGTGTACTTTAAAAGGTTAAATATATGTTATAGGTTGGTTCGAAATTCGGTGAATTCAGCATCTACTTAAGTGAATTTTGAATCCAGAAACAACTTGAGACCTTAAAAATATCAACCATAAATCATATGTATTTAAAGAATCATAATGCATTTTAAAAGTTTCAAGCTAAAAAGTTAACTCAAGAATATTTTTATAAGACAAGTTTTAACAAATTAGCATAAGTTTTTGGGGAAAAAAACACTTGCTAAACGTAAACCATTCATTTCACACCAAATTACAAACTTCTTATTGCAGTACCACATGAGCCTACTAATACAAATATAGAACTCTAAAAGGTTGGTATTGGATTAAACTTCTTTCAGCTACGGGAGTTGAGAATTGCTATTCAATAACTATCGTATGTTCCAATAAACGCCCGGGACGTTATTTCAAATGGCTTAATTTAAAACGAGCAAATAATTAACTATAGAAGAAATTAAAGGTTTAAAAATTCTTCGCCTAAGTTAATTATTGGCTTGTTTTACATTAAGCCACTCGAAATAACGCCCAGGGGTGTTATTTTGGGATAATACGGTATTCATTTGTTGAAATTTCGAGAGTAGATTACAACAGTCTACTTTATCTTGTAAAATAATTAATAAATTGTTGAATGAAACATATCTCTTATAATATAAAATAGAATACTTGATAATGCCTATAAGGTGAGTAAAATAATGCGAAAAGCTTACAAATTGATTAAGACAAATTATTAATGTACAAAAGGCCACAAGAATGTAGTCTCTACAATAACCGGCACAAATGATGAATAAAAAAATAATTTTTGTAGACGTAGATGTTCTAATTTAGCGTTGTCATCCATAATATTAAATGTAAAAAGTGAACATCTTTAATGATAATACAATATGTTAACTGTAAATTATATTGTCGAAATTTATATTGCTTACAATTTTTACAATCCTATTTCTACTTAAGTTGTTTGAGTTGCGAAATTCACTTAAGTAGGTTCAGAATGCACGGAATTTCGAATCAACCTACAACATATATATCAATTTTATTTTAAATTGGTTTCATTTTAGTCTTCGACATTTATTAATTGAAACAGGGCGGCTTCGCCGCATCCCTACGTAATTTCTAAATTCTAAACATATTTGTCCTAAAACCTATACTAGTTTATTTCAATACCTCTCTCTCTAGTTAACATTACATAGTTTAAAATTACATTTATAATTATACTGTATACAAATCATTGGATTATTATAATATTCGGATTATTAGATTTTATAGCAAAATCAATCAAATTTCCACGAAGATCCAAACAAGTCAGCGTTGTGTTTGTGTTAAATGCATCCGCTAATGTTTTTCCGACTTCTGGTCCAAGATTATTAGATTGAATTTTTAACGAAGTCAGTGTGGTGTTCTTGCAAAGTGCATTTGCTAGTGCTTTTACTCCTTTGAATCCAAGATTATTATTGCTAAGATCCAATGAAGTCAATGTGGCGTTTTTGCAAAGTGCATCTGCTAACAACATTCCTCCTTCAAATCCAAGATTATTATCACTAAGTTCCAATGAAGTCAACGTGGTGTTCTTGCAAAGTGCATCTGCTAGTGCTTTTCCTCCTTTTGGTCCAAGTTTATTAGGATAAGAAGACCACCCTTTTCCTCCAAGTTTCAAATCCTTCAACGTTGTGTTCTTACAAAGAGCATTTGCTAATGCTTCACCAACGCATGATCCAAGATTAGTATTAACAAGATTCAAAAAAGTCAACGTAGTATTTTTGCAAAGTGCATCTGCTAATGCTTTTCCTACTCTTAATCCAAGATTATTATAGCTAAGATCCAATGAAGTCAGCATGGTGTTTTTACAAAGTGCATCTGCCAATAATGTTCCTCCTTCGAAATCAAGATTCTTATAGCTAAGATTCAAAGAAGTCAGCATAGTGTTCTTGCAAAGTGCATTCGCTAGTGCTTTTACTCCTTTGAATCCAAGATTATTATTGCTAAGATCCAATGAAGTTAACGTGGTGTTCTTGCAAAGTGCATCTGCTAATGCCTTTCCTCCTTTTGGTCCAAGTTCATTAGGATAAGAACACCACCCACTTCCACCAAGATTCAAATCCTTCAGCGTTGTGTTCTTACAAAGTGCATTTGCTAATGCTTCTCCAACACATGATCCAAGATTAGTATTAGCAATATTCAAAGAAATCAGCGTAGTGTTTTTGCAAAGAGCATCTGCTAATGCTTTTCCTACTTCTATCCCAAGATTATTATAGCTAAGATTCAAAGAAGTCAGCGTAGTGTTCTTGCAAAGTGCATCCGCCAATTCTTTTCCTCCTTTTGGTCCAAGTTTATTAATATCCCATCCACATCCCCTAAGTCTTAAATCTTTCAGCGTAGTGTTTTTACAAAGTGCGCCTGCTAATGTTTTTTCGACGTTTGAATCAAGGCTATAATAATCAATATTTAAAGAAGTCAGCGTGGTGTTCTTATAAAGTACATTGATTAATGCATTTAATTCTTCTGACCCAAGATTATCAATTTGAAGATTCAAATATTTAAGGTTTTTGCTACTTCGCAGGAACATTGCAACTAAAGAGCATTTGACAGAATTTGCAAGTTCATCTATTTCGAAAAATTCACTATTATATCCTTCATTTTTAAGCCAATTTTCGACTCCATAGGTCAAATAAGAACCAACGGACGTAGTATATTTTTCGTACTTAAATAATGGCCTTGGATAATTTGGAAGAGTAAGTCTAAAGGGAATTAACTGAGCTTGTTCTTCAGCATTTAATGCTAAAAGATATATTCTTATAAGTCTTTTATCCTCGAAATAATTTGTAGGTTCACTCCATAATATTGGTATAATAATTCTACACCATCGACGATTTACAAGAAGGCATGAAAATAATGTTTTATGATTAGTTCGAAAATTATTAAATATTTCAATAAGGCATTCATTTGGTAACATTATCATTTTGAAAGAATTATGGATTTAGTAAACGGATTTTGCCTCCGTTATATATACGTAAAAAACGTCGTGGAACGTTACAATTTAACTCCAAAAAACGTGACATCTCATAGGTTGGAGTTATGCCTAAATTTGTTTTTAACCTTCGTGAATATATTATTCTTTTTAATTACAATCCCTTCATTTGTCTTTATAAGTTTATTTTTATGAATTAAATAAAGCTTCATACAGCCTTTGATCAGTCTAAAAAATATAAAACTAGTAACAAGTTATTAATTTTAGGATTTATTATAATTCGTGACAACCAATTTTTTATGTATTTCTGCATTTTAAATTTATTAAGCAGAAAATGAACTTTTAATATATAACGAATTATCCCTTAAATCGTCTAGCTTACAAGTTTGGACACTAGGTGTAAAATTTATGAACCGGGTCATCAAGATCATTACCGGATCAAGTTAATTCTTTTATTATCACATGCTTCATTTTTTTTTAATTCATTAGTGTATTACTTATTTTCCTCAACACTTATGGATTCGCAAGGATATAGCATTGTGGCTTGTAAAACCTTTGATCGAATATTAGTATACTTTCATTGAGAGAAGCCTGTTCTAGACAAAACCATCTATGCCAACTCGTAATAATAAAAATACCCAACCTATAATCTTCAAAATAGACAAGTTCATAGTGTTAATGAATATGTTCTTTGAGTGAGTAAAAAAAATATTATTATTACGTAACTTTTATAACATTAATGCTAGAGTCTGAATAAACTTTACAAGAGCATAGTGGTTTAATTGTTAAGTTCTAGTGTTGCGAATAATAATATTAGTTCAATCCAAAACACTCAACTAGATGCCTGCTGTTGCCGAAAAACAAAATTTAGCATCAAATTTCATTCTTCAAGAAGAAATTCATTGTGTTCACCCGAAAGAAGGAGTCCATTATGTTCAAGAAAATGTGGATATGTTCTGCGTAAAAACTCTTAATCATATTGCTAAATTATATATGTATTCGTTTAATAGAGTTTGGATCCGGTTATCCGTTGGCTACAAATTTAGTAGTAAAATCCGTCAGATATTCGTTAATTTAATATGAAAATGGATGACCAGATCCAAGCTCTAGTTTAATATATAAAAATCAAATTAGCATTTAACATTTAGGTGAGCATATAATACTGGAGGGAACGTCGATGTAACACGATTGATCCTTATAATCCAGCACCATTTTATTATTATAATAAAATGGTGTTGTATTATAATCATGACATGTACTAGCGGAATGATCTGATGTCACACTGGGTGAAGGATCAGCCGTGTAACATCGGTGTCATGATTCACAAATGATTGAGATTGATTGTACTGTCACGTGATACTCGGAAAACAAATGTTAAGTCAAAAACTTTGTTTATATTTAATTTAAAAATTTCAGAATAGCAAAGTTCCACAAGGAAATTTTTTTGATAAAACTCCAAAGATGGTTTACTAAACAAAACGTGAGTAAATGTGATTTTTGCGATTTTTAATTTGCTGATTGACGTCGGAAATCCATGCGACAGTAAAATAGATCCTGCAATTCTTTAATGTGTGCCAGGTTTGTGGCGCAGTTTCCTGAAGATCAGGCGTAACGTAACACAATCAAAATAAACGTCCGTTTTGTCAAGAATCGCTTACTTCTCAAAAATCAGCATAAGAAATTACCTTTAATACTCTAATAAAAGTTTTCGTTGGACAGTTTTACTATATAATCTACTCTCCTCTGATTCCAACCCTGACCCTACCCTAACATAAACGAACTTTAAAGAATTGGAGCTGCGCCATAAACCTGGTACACATTCAAGAATTGCGTCGATCCTATGCCCATTCACAAATGACTCATGTCAATTCCGAAATACATCAAGAAAATGTGTACCGGGTTGGGTTCGGACAATCGCCCCAGATGATGGTCCGGAAGATCACTTAAAAAATTAACGCGAAGATTTTGTTGATTAAAGAAAAAAAACCATTATATATTATACATATTATATATGTCGTACGTCGACATGGATAAAATAAACATAGGTTATAATAGAATCCTAAAATGTGTCCGAAAATTTAATTTACGATAAAATTAATTCATCGAGTCTTTGTTTTGGAATCTAAATCGTTTTAAAATAGGTTTATCAATCGTTAAATTCAAAAGCATTCCATCTACAATTAGTGGGATGGAAGCCATTCCTACAGTGTAGATTTTTTTATTTACAATAGATTTTTGCTGCAAGCGTTTTTGCATTTGTATTTAATATTATTTAATATTATTTACCTGAGATAGGGATGTAATTGGCTTAAATAGCTTGGCTTAGCTTTTAAATTTATAGCTAAAGCCTAAGCAAAAATTTTAGTAGCCATAATTTAGCTATAGTTATTAATTTAGCTTTAGTTATAACCAAGATATAAATTAAGTTAGACAAATAATTAATTAGTTATAAATTATGCCATGGTTTTAACTATAGTTTAAACTATGGTTTAAGCCAGTTAAGCTATGGCTTTTTTTTTTTTTTTTTTTTTTTTGTGTTAAAGGCCATACTTGTGGCGATACTTTGTTGACTTTTATTGGGTTAGCTATTACAACTATTTTTACAGAGATGAGAGTACAGCTAGTCACACGTGCAACTTTTGG
>CAJVQA010006609.1:0-14713 GCA_910591915.1 Cetraspora pellucida | reverse complement strand
AAAGGTGTTTCATAGGCTTCAACTGGTCCAATGGTACTGTCGAAAGTTCATGCTACCTCTTTACTCAAGAATTTCTAAGTGGATTTCTGTCATCTCGGTTCCTTAGTCTTCTACATCCAGTGGATTTATCGTGGGTTTGTACTGAAGTCTTATGCAACACCAGTAATATTCCTCTATGTATGTGTAATGTTACACTTCGCATAGACGCCTTGAGCTCCCAAAGCTGGGGGGACCCGGCCTGGTGTACCTGGGTAACAGCCATATGAGGCCAACCAATCGACAGGTGACAGTTACCGTAACACAAATATAATTTCCAAATTTCGTCGTAGGTGGAATTTGAACCTTAGACCTGCTACTTGGAGGATGACAACCCAACCACTACACTAGGATCACCATCCTCTTATACAGAATTTTTTATATTACTTTAATATACTATTTATCATATAATAATTATAAATAATTAGCTTGATAAAAAATATTTTTAAAAACAATAATATAAATAATAAAGTCTAGTTAACATTATTAAAATTTAAAAAAAAGTAAGTATAATAACCTAGTAAAGTGATTAGATTATTAACCTTTCAAGTAGTATATTAGGTGTTCAAACCCTATTAACAGCAAAAATTTGGATAATCACTTATATAATATTTATATTATAATAACTGGTACTAATGATTGGGTTAGAATACCTGTAATAGCAGTTGTACTAGCATAACTGGCAGATCATAGATTATTTGTATAACTTGTTATACAAAGGAATGCAAACTGACAAATCAGGTAATGCAAATACTAGATAAGTCCTTGTAATCATGTAAATTTGTTAAAATTAGATAACAAGAAGTTCATTTAAGAAGACTCAAATAGAGAAGTAGCTAGATTTTTAATAGCTCTATTGTAAAGACTAGATCAAAAAAACAGATACCAAGATCATAATACTTAGTTGTAGTAGCCAGACAGGCAAAAACCTTTGAGTTAGAAGTCTCAAAGATACTACTAACTAGACTGTCAAAATGAATTAAAAAAAAAGAATATTGGACTGATCTGATATACTAATGAACTGGTTATAATCCTATATAGACTATTTGAATTGGAAGTCTGATAAAAAGGCTAATAAAAAGGCAAAAGTATACTAAAATACTAGTGTGAAGTAGATGCTAGGTTTGTATGAACCATATAAGAACATAATAATTAAATAATATAACTTTGATTATAAGTATTAGTTCTGTTATAGCAATACCTAGGTTAGTTATAAAAATAAATACAGAAGGCTCTAAAGAGTTTACCTCAAGGATAAATTAGTTCTAAAGCTGAAATAATAATCTGAGCATTTGGATATGATTCAGTAAGTTAATACAGATTGCAAATTCAAAAAGTTTAAAGTAAAACATTCAATCTGAAATGTTAGATATAACAATTAGTAAAAAATCTTTAGGCAGACTTCTTAAATATATAATATAAAAAAGTTATATATGTAGCCAATTGTACTCTCTTCTGTAGTAGTTCATAAAATTATATTACCAAAAAAGTTATTAATAAAAGTCAAAAAACCAAAGAAGTTATTTTAATAAAAAAAAAATAAACTTTAAAAAAAATTATATTTTAAACCTTATTAATAGTTTTTAATAGTTATAGTACTTTATAATATATTAATTTTTGAATTTGTTATATATTCAAAGTTTTTACATTTTAGAATAGTACTATTCTGTATACAAATATGTTTATATATAAAAAAAATTAAATTAATAGCAATAATTGAATTATTTTTAATATTAGTAATTCATATTTTTTTAGTATTTAAATTTTTTAAATTTTTTATAGAAATCATTAAATATTTTAAAAAATAAATACAAAATATTTGAAAAATTGTTATACAAAAATATTTTTAACAAAAAACTTTATTTTTGTCATATAGTTCTTAATTTGTACAATTAATAAATATATAATTTAAATAAATAAGTTGCCAACTTGGATTAATAAATAAATATAGTTAGACTCCCTAAATGCTACTTCTCTAAATGCACACTTATAAAAAATCTTCCTAAATGCATATTTTTTCTTGAGCCCAACTTATATTACACTTATAGATTTTTACCTTACTAAATGCAATATCTCTCTAGATGCATATTTTGCTAAAGTTTTATATATAGTCCTGTTGCATTACATTTAAAGAGGTCTGACTATATAATTTATGTAATTTATTTATACTATAATAATTATATATAATTTTAGTACTTAATAACTTTTTTTAATAGCTCATATTGCATGTTAATAACATAATTAAAGTTTTATATTAGTTCAAATTCTATTAATTGTTATAATTTGATTATGATTCTTATTAATTAAAAATATTTTAATTTTTTTGTATTCTATTTTTTTTAAATAATAAAATTATTTTATTAATACTTGTATTTTGTCTTGTAAACTTTTGGTTTAAAAAAAAAAATAGTAAAAATTTAAAACTATTAATAATTTCAAAAATTTTATATAACTCAAATTTTATTTTATTTTTTTATTTTATTTTATTTTTTTTAAGAGAGGTCTTTTTTCTAGTTCTTTATTTTAGTAATATATAATTAAGTACAACTAATACAAATTAATACATTAAACTAAGAAAGTAGAGGTTAGAGCTAATTTACCTTCAACCTATTCTTAGCTAGAATAGTTAAGAGACTTCTAGTCTATGAGTTTAGTAAGAAGGGATGTTTAGTTTAAATGTATAAATCTATTGAGCCATAAAGTATATTGTCTATCTATTGATGTTAGTAGTATATAGTCTGGGTTAATGATAGTAATAGTTGGTGCAAATAAAATATGTTGTTGAATGTATATTTTACTTGGTTTCTATATATATTTATGTATTTTTTTTATAATTTAGTAGTAAATGTTTAGTAATAAGTTCTTCTTTAGTAACTCTAGTTCAAGTAAATTATTTGTTATAATTCCAATCAAAATTTGTTGGTCTATGTAAATGTTTTGAATTTCTTAAGCTAAATTTATTAATATAGTTGTTTTGATTTCATTATCTTTACAGGTTTTTGTTATTGCTTTTTTTATTATTTTTTTTATTTCTATTTGGTTATGTGAACAGGTAAGCATATGAACTGTGTTTTCTAATATATTTAGACACTTTGCACAATATGAATTAGTGTAGGTTTTTGGGTTTCTTTTATGAAGTTTAAGATGTGTTGGTAGTCTTGAAGTTAAGATTTTGATTTTGAATGTTTTTAAAATAGATTTTATAGAATCAGTATTTTAACAAAAGTGATTGTTTTTAAAATTAAGATATTTAAATGTAAGTTTCCAATTAATGTTAGAAAGATTGTCAAAGATATGTTTGATGCACTTCTGATTATTTTATATAATGATTGTTTCTGCTTGTTGTAGGGTTTTAGATATTTGGTGAATTGTATATGTAGTTAGTGTATTCATTATAAAAGAGGTAAAAGTAGTGTTTAGTACTGTATTAGGCAGCAGGTCAGTGTAGAATTGGCAGAAGACATTTTTTATACTAAATTTTTCTTCTGTTAGGTTGATTTTAATTTTTAAATTTTTAGTATTGATTATAGTATTAAGAAGAGTGATAATATTATTGAAAGAAGTTTTCTTTAGTTGGTGTTTTTGTTCAGATAACATTGTAAGCATTGTTGAAATTTTGATGAAAATGTTGTTTTTGTCAGTTAATATTTGAATTTTCATCTCTTTTGTTATTATTGTAAAGATTATTGTGAGCATTGTAAACATTATGTATTCTAAAGAAATAAAAGTTTAGTTGGTGCAATGCTATGTATGATCATTATGCTAAAATGATAGTTGAGTATGAAAAGTGTTGTATTTATTTGTTTTCTTGAAAGTAGTTGTAAATTTGAAGTTTAGTTCTTTTGGAAATAAACTTGTTGTATATATTTTCTATATTTCTTTTTGATTATTTGCAAAGGTCTGTAAGAATTGATAATTAGTTCAATATTTTGAAGTTGAAAATAAATATTTATAATTTTGTTTAGGTTGTGTAGTTGTTTGATGGGAGTATAAACAATTAAGGTTTGTATGAATTTGTTTGTAACAGTTAACTTAAATTTTGAAGATCAGATGTATGAGGTTAGTAAAATAACAATAGGTTGTTTTAAATTTTAGATTTTTGATTTGACATCTAAGACATAGTATTAGTTTGTAAACATTTAGCAGATGAGTATTATAATGTTTAATTTTAGCCTAGTTATTAATGATACTTGTTAATTTTTCAAATTGTTGTGATTTTGTGATTATCTATTGTGAAGTTGTAGTATTAATTTTTATGAATATATATAAGTTAGAATAGTTTAGTATTGTAGATAGGTTTGTTAATAAGATTATATTGTTTGTGATTGCTTTGAACTATTTGGTGTTTTTTCTTTTGATATTTTTGTATGTTATGATGAAATAATATTCAATCTAGAATATTATAGTTCAAGTAGTTAAGAAATTGTTCAATACAGGTTATGTTGTAGTTATTTAATTTTTCTTTGATTGCACTTTGTTTTTTTAATAATAGGTTATAGATTAGTTGTGCATTTTAGCTAAATATTTAATAAGTAAAATGTAAGTATTATTTGAGCTGTATTTGTTTTAACTTCATTTGTGATTAGTATAAGTTGTTCTAATAAGATTGATTTGTTTGAATTGGCTGCATTTTGAATTTGTTATAATTGAATTTTTAAACTTTGAATATTAAAGTTAAAAGAATTAATGTTTTGATCTAATATATAAATTTGCTGTTGTTGTTAAATATTGTAAAGTGTATTTAAAGTATATATATTAGAATAATATAAGGTAAAGTTAGGAGTAAACTGAGCTAGTTAAGCTTTCTGTTTAACAATATTTGTATATAGATTTGTAATAGAGTTACAAGAGTATTTTAATAAATAAGTGCTTTGCAACTAATATGCTGCACATATAAAGATTACATTGTTAATAATATAAATAGCCTGTTTGTTAGTTATTTTAGCAAATTTGATTTTGTTTAAATTAAAGATAATGTCTTTGATAATAAATTTTTTTGTAGATTGAAGAGATGGGTCTCAGGTAAGCCATATCTTCAGGTGTCTAAATATTGCTTTTTGTTAAATATTTGATATATTTTTTTTTCTTAAAATATTATATAAGTATTAGAATCTGAATTATTAGTTACTAGTGTTAATTTGTAAGAGTTGACTTTAATGTTGATGTAAGAAAGAAAGAAGTTAACTGTTTTTAATATGTTTTGTAACTTTTGTTTATCTTTGGCTATCTATATTGTATCATTTATATATGCTACTACAGAAGTATATATTGATATAGTAGCAGAATATATATAGATATTAAGTTGATATCCTTGATATATTGTATTAATATAATTAATAAATAGATCATAGTAGATCCTCTATAAAATTGGAGAAAAAGTCTCTTTCTGATCAATTTTATCTTGTACAGTATAAGATTGTATTAGTTCAATACTTGTAATAATAGAATTTTGTTTATTGTTAAGAAGATGATTTAATAAGTTATAATCAAAGAAGGAATATAGATTGTTGAAGTGTTTTAATTAGTAGAAGGATGTGTACTGTATTATAAACTTTGGATATATTTTGTGCTAAGATCTAGTATTTGTTTTTTGTTATATTAGCATGCTCTATTATATGAGAAATAGTTTGAATAAGTTGAAAAGTAAATATAAATAGAAGTGCAATATTGTTATTTGGATTTAAAATTGGGTGTTAAGTAAGAATTTTATTTAATCAATAGGTAATTATTTTAGTAAAAATTTTCATATATATTTAATTAGTATAATTAGTGTATGAAAAGTTGTTATAGTGTTGTTTTTTTGAAATAGCCTATATATTTGCATGTCCTCAGCTACTTGATGTTTTTTCAATTATCAAACATGTATTGAAGATCTAAAGAAGAATTTGTTTTGCTAATATCAGTAGATATTAAATTATTTTATTAAATATTTCTGAAAAACCAGTAGCTTTGTGTAATAATAATAATGTTATAGTTTCTGTTAATTCAAAAATTAATATTAGTTGTAACAAGTTATTGTATATATTGAAGTTGACATGTAGTAAAAGTTGAAGAACTAAGTCTATTCATGTTCAAAATTAGGATTTGTTAGGTTGTATTTAGTTCAGTTGTTAAAGTGTTCTTTTGTTGCTTGTTTTATTTTTTCTAGATTATTAATTATTTTGTTTGATGTTATAATTTCGTTAAAAGAAACTTGATTCTGGTTACATTTAAGTATACTGTTTATTATGTATAATGTGTTTGATTTCATGTTATTATATCTTTATTGTATATAGAAATTTGTTTTTTCTCTTTGTGCATTTTGGATTTCTAAACTGTAGGCTTTTCATAAGATTTTTTTAAGCTATTTTACAGTTTGCTGAAAGTTATTAAAGTTTAACATTAAGTCTTAAAGTTGACATGAAAAAATAGATTGTTTTGAGTATAATAATATTTATTGAAATAAATTATTTAGATTTTGTATTGTAAAATGAATTAAAATTGAAGGTTTGTTGTTTTTCAAGATAGAAAGACATTTATTTGTTAGTTTAAATGCCAAATGTAATTTAGTTGTTTTGAGAGAAAAGGCTTGATGTTTTTTAGATACAGTATATGTTTTTGGTATAGTTTGATTTGTAACTTTCTTGATTGAATTTAATTATTTATTTCAAAGGTTGTTTAGCTGTTGTAGTGTCATAATATTGTAAATCAGATTTATTAACTTGATTTTAGTTTCTAGTTTGTTATCAAACTCTTTCTATGTGTCTGTTGTTATTTGGTAATAGAAGTATATCTTGTTTTCTTTTTTTTGAATTTAGATATTTTTAGTTGAAAGTTTGTCTTTCAAATAGTGATAATTATTTTATGATCACTATCAGTAATATTAACTAAATTAGTAATTGAAGGTAGGATAAAATTTAAAAAAACTTCAGAATTAACCTATATGTTATCAATTTAACTTTGATTTGAGCCCTTTGTTATGCAGGTTTCATTATAGCATAGAATTCTAATAAGCTTGTGAATGATAAAAATTGAAGTAAAAAGAATAGATTTGCTGATCATTTGCATCAGTTGGAGTTGTTATTAAAATCTCTCATTGTAATTGTATGCTAATTATTACTTTTTGCTTGAGTTAACCAATTTATAATTATGTTTTGTATAGATTTGAGCTGTTTTGGATAGTTTGAAGATAAGTATAATAAAATTATACAAAGTTTATTGTTGGCAGGAGGTAAAAATCAATATATATTGCAATGTTTGAAACAGTTTATATGAATATGTAAGATTAAAGTGAGTTATAAAGCATAATTGCAGTATTTATATTGGCTTTACATTGAGAGTTATCTTTAGATATAAAGTTTAATATATAAATTTTATATAATGAATTAGAAAGTTCTGCAAAAGAAGAGTTTTTTAGTTTTGTTTCGGTAATAGAAACTATGTAATAATTATTTTTTGGTTATGTAAATTTATTGAAATTAAGTAACAAAAATTCTATTTAGGAAGACTTAAGTAGAGAGGTAGCTGAATCTTTAACAGCTTTACTGTAAAGGCTAGCTCAGAGAAATGAATATTAAGATTATAGTACTTGGTCATAGTAGCTAGATAGGCAAGAACCTTTGGGTTGAGAGTTTCATAAGTATTACCAACCAGGCTGTTAGAACAAACTAGAAAAAAAGGATATTAGGCTGATCTGATATACTAATAGACTGGTTATAGTTCTACATGGGCTATCTGAATTAAGAGTTTGGTAAAAAAATAGGTAAAAAAGAAGAAGTATACTAAAGTACCAGGGTTATGCTATGAAGTAGATGCTGGAGTCTAAGTGAACTTTACAAGGTTAAGGCTTGCAAATTACCTAATTTTGAGGTCTGGCCCAGCTTGCAGTTAGGGTTAAAATTTTTTTTCTGATCTGGCCTAGCCTGGCTTGCATTTAGAGTTAACATTTTTTTGCTACTCTAGTTTAGCTCATATATATTAAATTTTTTCTTTAGTCTGGCTTGCAAAAATTTCTTATATAATTTTACAAAATTTTAGGTCTGTACTAGCTTGCAATTATAATGTTTTATAAATTTTTTAGCCTAGTCAGGCCTACAATTATAAAATTTTGCTTTAGGTCTGGGCTGAACTGCAGGATCTAATGCAGGCCTCTACTATAAAGGCATAGTGGTTTAAAGATTAAGCCCTAATTGCAAATGTTGGTTCTGCTATAGTGAATCTAGATCAGTTATAAAAATAAGTACAAAAAGCTCTAGGAAGTTTATCTCAAGGATAAAATAGTCCTAAGATTAAGATGATGATCTGAGTATTAGGTATAACCCAGTAAAGTTAACAGGTTTGCAGGTTCAGAGAGTTTAAAGTGAAATATCCAAGCAGAGGTGTTAGATATGACAATTGGTAAAGAACCTTTAGATGAACTTCTTAAATAGGTAATATAAAAAAATTATACATGTAGCCAATTGTATGCTCTTCTTGTAATAGTTTACTAAACTATATTTATCATTGTTAAGTAAAGTTAAAAGACTCAAAAGGTCATCTTAACAATAAAAATAAAAAAATAATTATTTTTGACACAGTATTTAAGCCAGATTTACAACTTTAGTGGATCATTAAGTTCTTGAGTATTATAAGTAGCAATGTTAAGATGATTTTTAATGTTTATAATAAAATTGTTTGTAGAGATATTTAGTATTTTAGTTAAGTTGTTGTTGTCTACTTAAAAAGATGATGAATCAGATTTTAATTGTATAATGCTTATAGTTAAGAAGAGTAGTTATCAAAAATATCCTAATAAGAGTCAGGTAAGTTGAGAAGTTCAAAGAGTTATAAAAATAAATCTTGAAAAGAAAAGTAGTTATGAAGTTGTGAGATGTTGTCTGCTATCTGTTTATATATTGTTATTAGTAATTAAATGGTTTAAGATTGATCTAATTCTTTTAAACATGTTTGAATTTTGTTAAGACTTGAAGGAAGATTTGGTTTAGTATTTTTTTTTTTTGTAGTATCTTTGATTAAGATCTATTCAGTAAGTAGTTAGTAAAAAAAGTAGTATATATGAAGTTATCTAACAGTTTCTACTATGATTTTAGGGCTTGTAATAGGAAGTATTAGGTTAAGTTCTATAATCAAATTGGGATCTGTAGATAGTTAACATTTGTTTATAGAGTTAATAGTTATATACTATAGTAGTAATAGGATGTTGAACTTATATATATCTTATATTTTTGCTAAGAATTCTTTTGTTAAATAATAATTAGTTATAGAGAAATTATAAATAATAGAGGTAGGATGTAGGTCTCATAGCTTAATAGTTAAGCTTCTATACCCTTACAGTTAAGGTTAACAGTTTAAGTCTGGCTAGAGGCAAAATTAAAAGATTTTAGCTTCTATAACTTATAAGGAGCCTAACTTAAACACAAAGCTCTGTGGTCAAGTTCAAATGCAATACATAACAGAAAAAGGAATTTTTAGAAGAAAACTAACTCTGCAAAGTGTAGGCACTAGGTGTAACAGCAGTGTCACAAAAGGTTTTATTACACAAAGGTTTGCACATGTAAGTTTTCTAGAGACAGGCTAATACTAACATCTCCACATCCAACTTGTGGAATACTTGATTGAGAGAGTAATATTAAGGTAATACAAACTAGAATAGTGAGAGAAATAGTGCATGCATAGAAGGTTTGTGACAAAGGATTAGCTTTATTAGGATTAGAAGCATCTTTAATACTGTGAAACATCTAAGAATAGAAGGTAGCTATCTGCATAGAGAAGTTGTAGCCTGTCCTGTATATCTAAAGGTTCCAAACTGGAGCTTTAATTACATCTATATAGAAGCTTATAGTAAAACAAGTAGAATATATCAACATAAATACCATATTAATCATAGTTGAGATATCTAAATTGAAAGTTAAAACCTCTAGAACTTTGTGTCAGTAGTGGAAATGCTAGTCTATAGCTGGAAGAGAATATGAATTTATTTCTGAAATAGAGTTCTATTTATACTATAAAAGAGAGTACTTAAGAGGCAGGTTAGATGCACAATCTGTTGAACATAACACTAAGACTAAGAAGAGTTACAAACTAGCAGCAGTAGCAGAAACCTGGCTTGAAATATATGCTACTAGTATCTGAATTGAGAAGTTAGCAGCAGCAGCAAGAACCTGGCTTGAGATATGTACTAAAGAGGCACCTTTCAGGCAAACCAAAGATGATAACTCAAAAGAAGTAAACAATCTAGTAAACCAATTTGGGAGTTGTTAAAATAGGTTGTAAGACATAAAGAGAATATGCAGATTATCTAATATAATTAGTAGTGAAACAAAAATCTAGGTTAGGTGTAAGTGAGACACAATACAAAACTCTAATAGGTTTAGATTGCAGATAAATATATCTGAGTTCTATGTTTAAATAAATATATAGTAATAGATGATGTATAAATAGATTTGTACTAGCTATGACAAATATACTAATAAAGACTAAAAGGCATGACCTTATCTTAATACTAAAAAAAAAAATAAGTAATAGAGGTCTTGATTTGATTTTGTTCTTTTGGAAATAGTTTTTTTTGAATAAAGTAGTTATTTGAAATTTTGTAAAAACTATAGTGCTCTTAAAGAATGTTTACATAGTATTTAAAATTAGTTGCATCATTAGAATTGCAAAAAAAGAGGTATTTTATAGCTGAATTAAGGTTTTGAGACATTGATAATAAGGGTTTCTGAGTGGATAATAGGTTAAAATAGTTGAATAATATACAATTAAAATTATAATATTTGTGCAGTTTTTGTTTGTATTTAGCTAGATAAAGTAGTTCAGATCAGCTTGTTATTGGAAACATTGCACATGTTTTTGCATTTAGATCAGTTGAGTTGTCAAAAAGGAGAATAATAGAATTAGCAAAATAGTTGTTATTAAGTTGGTCAAAGTATAGATTTTATAAAGTGCTAGCACTGTTGTTTAAATATATTTTAGATCTTTAATTAGAAATGAAAAGAGAAGTATTTCTTTTATATTTTGGTTAATTAAGTTTAAAGAAATTGATGATAATTAAGAAGTTGAAAGTGTGCTTTATTAAGAAGTTTGTATGTTTCTTTGAAGATAAGTGCACAAGAGATTTGTGCAAGGTTGAGGTAATAAAATATGTGTCTTGTATATTTATAAGAACTGGTTGTAAAAAAATCTAAGTTCTAATATAATTTAAAGTAAGTTTAATTTTGAGTTTTTTGTAAATTTGGTCTCTGTTAAATTTGTTAATCAAAATAATATTAAGTAATTTTTATATTTTTTAAGAATGATTTAGTATAAAGAATTAAATTCTTTTTGATATTGAGGAGCTATAGTTTTTGTTTTTGTAAAAAAGCAGAAAAATGCTATGTCTAAATAATTGAATTTTTGGTTAATAGCATATAGGATGTTGTAATTTGAAGAGATAGTTTGAATTTTGTAATTAAAAAATTTCAGAAGTTGTTGTTTGTTATTGAGAGCTTTAATTATTTTATCATTGTTTCAAGTTTGAAGATCAAAGTTAAGCTCATTTTGTAGCAAGAGCTTTAGTTACAGAATTATACCAATTGCAAGTTGTGCTGTTTCTTGGTTTTGGTAAATTAGATGTTATTGCTTTGCTATAAGATTTATTAGTAACAGGTTGATGATTATTAGAAGTGTTAGATATAATATTTATATTGTCAATATGCATAGTTAACATTGAGATTTATTGAGTTGATAGAGCTTTTGTAAGTGTAATTAGTTCAGAATTTCATAAGTTATTTTCTAAAATAAAACTATTAGATACAGATGCCAAGTACAATAGATCGAATAATGTAATAAGAAAGTTTTAGACATGAAAATATTTACTTGTTTAAATATATTTGTTTTAGTAACTGTAGTGTGTAATGTTATTTGGAATTTTGTAAAGAGTAAACTAAATTACTCACTTTTTGTTAAATTTTTTTAACAGAAATAGGATATAAAGGAAACAGAAGAGTTAGAGTTGTTAATTTTATTTTTTTTTAAGAAAGTAAGTTTGTTTTTAGTTCTGCATTTTCTTTGGATCTTTTATTTTGAAAAGCTTGAAATGTAACTAATATAACTTGGATGTTTAGCTAAACTAGAGCTTTATAGAGATTCATCTGTGAAAGTAACAGTACCAAATTAGTGTTAAGAGAGGTTTTGAAGTTTTGTAGTTTAGTAGTTGGAGTTTTTTGTCTTTTGGCTATATTGGATAAGTCTCAGGTATTTTAAGAGTTTATTTTCTCTCTTTTTAAGTATCTTTTGTTATATTTTAGTTAATACATTTAATGTTTTAGTACTAATTGTTGTTTATTTTTTGTTTTTTCAATAATCTATAAAAAGATTTTTTTTTGTTTTTTTTTATTTTCTTCTAAGTTAGTAGACTAGTTGCCTAACTCAAATTTTAATTGATTTATTTTATAAATAATATTAATAATAACTGTATTTATAATATGATCTGATAATATAAATAGCAAAAGCATTAAAAAAGTTAATGAATATCCATCTTGAAAAAGAACTTTAAAATTTAAATAATTATTTAATTATTGTTAAGTTAGTTTTAATTAATTATCTGTTAATTTATATTCATTTAAAGAAAAATTTTTGAATTAATAATAAACTTAATGTTGAATAAGATATAAGTATATATTAATTTTTTTTATTTTAATATTTTTATAAAGTTATAAAACTGTTAATAAGTAATTTTTAGTAATATATTTATATACTTGTAATATAATATCTGTTACTTCAAGTAGTAAATAAAAATCATAATAGATATTAATTACAATTAAATTGTTTGTTTAATTAATATTTATCTGAATTATATCTTTACAATTATAATGATAAGTTAAGTAGAAAATTATATTTTTAATATATTATTAATATGCAATTTTTTATTTTTTAGTTTTTTACTATTATTATAATAATAAACAAATAATTATATTTTTTTAATCTTTAGGATCAATAGTATAGTAGTTATGCTCCAAGATTACAAATTATAAGTCTGCTAATTTGAATCCTAGTTATAGCAATTGTAAAGTTTGTAAAGTTGTATTTCTAAAATAAAAAACTGCAACATCATAAGATCAAAAACCTAGAATATTAATAGACAAACTTATTTCTAGAAATGGCAAGTAATTTGAAATTAAAAAGCTACAAAGTAAAAAACACAAGTTAAAGTTTAATTTGAAATAACCAAAGTTATAAAATATAATGTAAGACTAAAAATTTAATACTTATAAATACTATATAAACTTGCAATACACAACTGATTCTGAACAGAGCCTAATAAAACTTTCTAATTCTAGCAAAGGTTAGTATAATAAATCACTTCTGAAAAGTTTAAAAGTACAGATCAGAAAAAATCAAGGTCTAGCAATCTTTAATATTAAAAGCATTATTCAAAAATATATACAGACATTAAAGATCTTGACAAGATTGTTAAAAAATACATTCTATATATTTTTTTAAATATTAAGATAAATATTTGTAATTTAGAATTTTATTAATAATATATTTAGCTAATAATTGCATTATAACTACAAAGGTCAATTATAGAAACAATATACAACTAGTCACTTATACAACTTTAGTTATTGTTTAATTTAAGTAGTTTGTTTAAAGGTTTTATATTAGCTGTTATATCTGAAATCTGCTTATAAGTTTTCTATTTAAATATTCTAGTTTTTGTATTTATCCAAATTATCTATATTTATCAAAATGACTAGTTGATGCTGGTATAAATATATTATAGTTACTAAATTTTTAAGACAGTCACTTATATAAAGACCTTTGACTTTGTACTAAATCTTTTAGAATCTTCTGTATTCTATTCTTACAGCTGACTTAGTAATACTATGAGTAAGATTAATATTTGTAATTAGGATATATTATTAAATTACTATGTTTTTGTAAAGTTTATTCTAATTCTGTTACTTATTTTACAATATATCTCTATTACTTTGATATTCAAATTAAGTTCTATCAAGCTTTTAGTTCAAATAGTCTAAAAAAATAGATATAATTATACTTCTAATTTATATATTCTCTAATATATAATCTTTTTTTTTAGAACAGATTTTGACAACCTAACTGATTACAATAATCCTTTTCTAAAAACTAACTTGTTTTCATCTAATTTTATAGATTTTAAACTGTTTTATGAATTTAGTCATATTGTTAAAAGTTCAAGTTACCTCTTTACTTAGGTCTTTTAAGTAAGTTTCTGTTTTTCTGATTCCTATAATTATATGGTCATAGAGATTTATTATAAGTTTATATTACCTAGTACCAGTTTGTATTTCTTCATATAAAGTTGTATAAATATTATATAACCTTCTAGTTATGTTGATATGATATAGATAACAAATATATAATTCCAACTAATTTTAAAAGACAGTTAACTATAATACAAAAAGAATTGCAAATTTTTACTGACACTAAAATTTGAACTTTAGACCTGTCACTTAAAGGTTAACAATTTGTTTATTTCATTAGATTACTATACCTCTCTAATATTATATTTTTTATTGATTCACTTTTGTGATAAATTTAAAAGAAATAATTCGAGATGCAAATTACTAACTCTTTCCAATAATCACTTATACCAAATCCTTTCTAAACAAAACTGCTCTTTTCTCAAATTATTATTAAGTAAACCTATCTTGGCTGCCTAAGTAAAATTGTTCCT
>CAJVQA010006608.1:0-14715 GCA_910591915.1 Cetraspora pellucida | reverse complement strand
ATATTGTACTTTTGGAATTTTGTTCTTTTAGGATTTAGTGTATTGAGATTTAGTACCTTTGGGATTTTGATCTTTGGTATATTGACCTAAACGTATTGCAAATTGTTGTATAAAATTAGGAACATCTTTTGAAGTAAAATTTTTAGTTTAAAGATATGTGTGCAAATAATAGCCCCAAGTTAGCAAAGAATTATTAGTCCCAATAAAACTTTTAGTAATTGTTTGAATAACAGTTGCAATTTGCATTTTAATCTCTATAAAAGAAATATGATCTGATTGAAAACTTAACATTAATCATCATAAATTTCCAAGAATATCTGCTAAAAAATATATTGTTATATAAAATGTTTGATTAATAAAATCAAATAATAATTGTGCTACTTTGTTAGTATTAGAATCTAAAGATAAAGCACCAACAACTAAATCTAATATATGATGTAAATTTGATACAACATTTGATAAAGAAAGTCAACATGTTTTGATAATATGCAGTAAGTGCAAATCAGGATCATTTATTATTTTTCTACTATTTTTAAAGTTTCCATTTGATCATAAGAGCAACTGAAATAAGTATAAAAATTTTCAACAAGTTTGTTGTATATATGCATATATGGAATTGTTTTAGCTGCATCTTCATAAGCAAGAACCAGATAGTGTAAGATACAATAATATTCTGTAAGAAATGGGCTTTGACTTTTTAATTGTGTTGCAATACCATTTAAACAACCTATTTAATATAATTTAATTTAATTTAAACTTTTTAAAACATAAAACCAAATAAAATATATTAATTACCTAGCATAACTGATGCTCTATCACTACCAAAATGACCTAATGTTAAAATTGGAAGATTTTTAACTTTAAAAAATTTATTTAATTCTTCTATAATTCTATTGGTGCTATAATCTTTTAATTCAATTAATCCAACAAATTGGTTTACTGAAATATTAGAAATAATATGTTTGAATACAATAGCTAAGGTTTTTTCTTTAGTAACTGTATTGCTTTCATCAATCATTAAACTCTATACTGATGATTTACGAATCTCATAGCAAATCTCTTCTTCAATTACTTTTCCAATCGCTTCAATAAAGTCTCTTTTAGCATGATTATTAGTATAAGAACTATAATTACTTCTTGTTAATTCTATAGCTTGTAATACCAAAGGATTTTTTAAAACATTAATATTTAATAATATATGAAATTCTTAAGCATTTTGAAGTTGTTGATCGATAAGACTACAAAGATCAGTAATCGAATGTATAGCTATATTATGTTGAATTAATCAATACATATTAATCATATTTTGTATAATATGAAGTTTATCAATTCCAAACTGTTTTGTAAAACTAGTAACTATGTTTAATTGTACTACTAATTGTGTTTTTAAAGTTTTCTGGTAATCTTTAGTATCAAGATGCCATTTGAGTAATTGTTCTTTAAAGTTGTTACATCCTGCTACAAATATATTTGTACATTTAGCAGCTTTACATCATTTACAAATTATGAATTTTTTATTTTCTTTTTCTTCAATACATAACCAGGAATATGTAATCAACCAAGTTTGGTTAAATTTAAGATTTTTTCTTAATAAATGTAGTAATTTAGATTTAGAATTTTCATAATTATTATTTAGAGAACTTGTAGTATTCGTAGTATTTATTTTATCTTCACTATCCATTAATATATATCTATATTGTTGTTTTGTCTGTGCTGCAATCATAAAAGGATTTGTAGTAATAGGTTGAGCAACTTGTTTACCTTTATATGGCATTATAAAAAAGAAGAAAATAGTTAAATTTCTAATAAAAAAAAAAACATTATAAACATGCTTTAATACTAATCTAAGAGTAATTCTGCAGCTAACAATAAATAGCCAATTATTTTAATGATGACTGACAGACATTTAGTACATATATTAATTTATTTTATTTATTTATTTCATTTATTTACTTATTATTTTAGAGAATCAAAAGCTTCATATCAGCAATATACTGACCCAAATTCTTGTTACATACATATTTAATGGTATTTGAATTTTTCATTCTTTATTATTATTAAATACAAAATTTGTAAGTTATATATGTTTCAGTTCTGTATAAAAATGCATCTGTTTGCTAATTACTATTTTTTGCTAAACTCATTTAATATATCGAACACCTTTGGCAAATTCATTGAGAAAAAGCATAAGTTAATAAACAATCAAATAAAACTAGTAGCCAAAATTTAAGCTAAAAGTTTAAAATAGTTATGAGAGAGAAAAGATAGATCACAAATTATTCAAAATCTTAAAAAAGAGAAAAGAATTAAGACTGCCATCAACTTATTTAGCTTTTTTCTAGCTTGGGTTTGTTCATATATAATGATAAGTTAAGATTATAGAAAAAAGTCATAACTTTATAAAACTTTGAAGCTAAAAAAAAAACCCAGATTAGTCGATGATAACTCTAAATAGGTTGTTAAATACAATAGTGATAACAAGGCTAAAACTTAATTACAAAGATTCATTGTACTAATATTGATGAAACATCCAGTTATACATACAATGCTAAAAAAAGTATAATTTGATATGCTTTATAGAAAATATTGTTATTTATTATATTTATTAGTTAATAATTTTTAATGTAAATTAAAACATAATTAATTATATTTTCTATAAAGCATAACAAATTATACTTTTTTTAGCACTATACATATATATAATTGTAATCTAAAAATTATTTTACTTGCGAGAACTCAAAATATATGCAAGAGCCATTTCTATCTGAACCTTTGTTTACATTGTATGTATGACTGTTTTGTTATATTAATATTGATTCTACTGTTAAAGACAAACTACGCTCTACAAATACACAGACATATTTCATTATATATTCAAATATTGCCTGATATATAAGGATTGTCTCAATAATACTTAACTTCTCTTTATCTGTTGATTCAATCAATACTTTATATTCAACCACAATACATTGGGCATTTGATAATACTTCAAGATAGCCGCAGTTTATCAGGCTTTAAAACAATACTCAATAATAACACTAAACACTAAATAAACCAATACTTAGTATGTCAAGCAAGATAACAAAGAAACAGATATAAGACATTTATATCTGATTTCTTCTTTCTTTAACAGTTATTTCAGGAGCATACATATGACATTAGGTATAAAGTCTTATACTGTTACAATTTTTATATTTTCTTTATATATATATTAATTAATAGTTTTTATGCTATTAGCAATTTAAATATTTTTATGAAGTAAATAAACTACATGCTAATAGAAATACTTAACTATCTAGTTAAACACATTAGTAAATGAATAGAAAAGTAATTCTTAATAGAAAATTCTATTGATAATAAAATAGGTAGTTTATTTTATAAGTGAAGTTCAGAAGTTTATACTTACCATCTAGTTTAACATATAAGTAAATAAACAAAAAAGCAATATTTAATAGTGAATTCTATTGATGATAAAAGGAATAATTCATTTTAAGAATTAACTCTATACTTGCTTCTTAGTTTAAGTGTAAGTAAAGAACCAGAGAAGTAATATTAGTAGAGAACTCTAGTAATAATAAAATAAGTAGTTCAGTTTATTAATACAAATTCTATTCTTACTGCCTAGTTTAATATGTAAGTAATAAATAGAAAAGTAATGCTTAATGAATTCTGTTGACAAGAAAATAAGTAATAATATTATAATTGTTATATAAGTGCTGCCAAGTTAAAACCTATAAGTTATGTTTTATGCAATTAATAGGTTTCACCTTCTGAGATTTAGTTTCTAATAGTATTAAATAATATTATTAGAAATTATCAAATGTGTAAAAACACAACTTGCAGATTTTAACTTAGCAAATCAATCATGTTTATAATAAGGAAGGACAGAGGATAAAGATCTTAGAGATAAGGCATAGTGACGAATAAGCATTTTAATTAACTGATTATATCTGCTTGACTAAAATGCTGAGGTAATTAATAGATACAATAGGGCTCTAAACATTAAAAACAAGTTATATGCTATTTCGATTTTAATTCAACTTATAGAAATACCACAGTATACATATATACCATTCTTGATAGTTTTGACTAAAAATATGAGGCTATTGTTATTGTTATGTAGTTAAACTGTTTCAATCCTTATTGAGTATGCATTGAGTATAATGATTATTAGTTAAATCAATCTATTACTAATTATCAAGCTTATAAACATATTACACTTTATTTAAATTAGTTTGTTTACATTAATTTAGTAGGTGAGTATAACAGCTATTAAATGGTATAAGTGCTGCAGAATGAAAACCTGTAAGTGCAAATTTAGGCTTTTATCTAGGAATAGGCAAATTATATAATTATATAAAGATTGTGAAGTTGTAAAGTATATAATTTCAAATAAACCTTAACCTGTGTCTCTGGCATAGGCATTTTCTAATATTAATATAAATGTGAACCTTATATTAATAAATTATGAATAAGAAATCATTAAAATTAAAATTTGTATTCACACTATATGAACATAAAATGCAAAAACATTGATTTTATTAAATAATCTATGTTCACTGTAAACATTGTGAACATGTAATTTTCAATACTAGTTATAAGACATCTGTGTAATCTTGGTTGCACAAAGGAATGCAAACCAGTACCAGGTAGTACAAACCTAAAATAAGTTCTTGTGACTGTGTAAATCTGTAGAACTGGAAAACCAGAGCCTACTTGAAAAGACCCAAATAGAAAAGTAATACAGATCTTTAATAGTATCACTATAAAGGCTAGACCTAGAAAACAGATACCAATGTGGAGGAACTGGACGAGCAAGAACCTCAGGTGAGAGGTACTACCAACCAGGCCACCAGAACCAAACCAGAGAAAAAGGATATTGGGCTGACTTGATATACTAAGAACAGGTCATAATCCTACTAGGCTATCTGAATTAAGAGTTTAAAGTTCAAAGCAGGGGTATACTATAAGTACTAAGAATATGCTGTAAAATAGATGCTAGAGTTTGGATGAACTCTATAAAGGCTAGTCTTGTTAATATTTTGTAAAATAGGTAGGTAGTTAACAAAAAAGTATTCCAAAACCTTATAGTTAGGTAATATATTTTAAAATGTTTAACAACTTGACAAATATATAAAAAAGGAAGCTAAATGTTGGGTTAGATGGCACTTAGTTGTACAGGAACCAGATGTTACTTGTCTGGGTGTAGTATAAGAATCAGAGTATTTAAATAAATATTCTCCTAGTAGGTTACAGGCATTGCAGCTAGTATAGAACTCTTGGGCAGACTACTTAAATAGGTAACTAAAAATTACATGTGTGACTAGTTGTATACTTACCTTATACAAGTCATATATAATACATTGACTAAAAATACAAATAAAGGTAGTAGCTACTAATAACATCAACTTTAATAAATCATAAAAAAAAAAAAAATTTAAAAATTAAAATAAAAATATTTTTAACAAATTTGATTAAATAGTTATTGAGTTATTTAAATTTAAAATTTAAAAAAATTTTACCAAAAATGATTTGTTTCTTTTTTATTGACTCATTCTTATATATAAATTTTATTTTAAATATTTTTTCTTAAAAACTAAAATATAGTTAGTTTTTTTTTAGATATCTCTATTATTATTATATTTAGAGGTACAGATAATGCTCTTTTATTAAGATATTATAAGTGACTTAGTTATTTTTTAGATATTTACATATTAGTTTAAAAGATTTAGATCTAGTACTAAAAAGATTATTTTTTAAATTTTGTATTTTCTTTGAAATGTGATTTCTAATAAGAAAGTTTAAAGAGTTAAAAGATGTGTCTGAATTTTACTATTTTATAAAGATGTATTAACACCATATTTCATAAATTGCAATAATGTATAACCAGGTCAAAACTGTTAGAGCTTGAGAACAAGTATTATTAAAAGCTTGAAAGATATCATCTAGTAAGAATGATATAGGTATTTCCTCATTAACATTAAGAAAATATAATAAGTTTAAAAAAAGTTTATAATATTTATAATTTTTTCTTTTTTCTTTAATTTTTTAAATACCTCTTTTGACTTTTAAGTAAAATTGTTTAGCATAAAATTTAAACATGAAATCACAAAAAAAAATTTAAAATATTTAAATTTTTCTTAAAATATTTCTTATTTTTGTTTATACTCTGTTTTCTGTTTACAATCGATCGTTACACAAAATTGGATGATCGATGATCTAATTGGCTAAATCGAATGTGATGTTGAACACCCAGTGATGTGATTTATCAACATTCTTTTTATGTTTTCTACATATCGGCAAATTTGTTTTCTAAGACATTTTTATAGCCAGTTGCATCGACAAAGATAATCGGTATGGTTTTTTAGCTATTTAAAATTTAGATCCATTATTTCGTTAACGTTTATGTGAAATTACACAAACAAATACGAATTTGGTTTAATGTAATTTTATTATCGTTATGTAATATCACATGGATAAAAATTAAATTTAATTAGGTGATTTTTTTAATTGGAATTGAACCAATTGAAACTTAGTTCAAATTCTATTAGTTTTATCGTTATTATACAAAAGTCAAATGTTACAGCACAGGTTAAATGTTATGGTATACGTCGTTAGGGCTTTTTGACGTGTCATAATGTCATGAGTTACGTCCAATTAATGCTATAACTTCACCAAAAGTCTGCACCTATAATTTTGACTTGAGTCAAAATGGAATTGGGCTTTGTAATATTAATAACTAAAAATATAAAAATTATATATATTTTATATAAACCTTTGGCTATAATTTTCTCTATAACTACTAATTCAAATTAACTGAAATTTTTAATAAAGATAGATGTGATATTGAGTTACGACATATTAAAATTTCAGCCAATTTGGATTAGTAGTTGTAGAGAAAGTTATAGCCATACGTATTCAAAAAAATAAATAAATACGTACAATAATGAATGATCGTCTCGTGACAGCCGATTTTTATGGCACCACTAAAAGTTACTACCACACGTTCACTACGTACGTACGTACGTACGTATCAAATCTGTGCACACATATGTACGACGCAGACAAATGAGTGTCTAATAATAGATGTTTGTCTCATGATGAATATAAAATAAAATTTTACCTTTTCCTTAAATTAAAAAACTTTTACGTACTAACCGGAGTTTATTATAAATTCCTTTTAGTCAACATGCAAAATGATAACCAAAACAAGTATGAACTAGTTAAGAAAGAAACTAAAGGTGTAGTTGAAATTAAACATTTAGCAACTAATGAAGTGACACACAAAAAGTTTAGACAGAAAGTAAGTTCACTAAATATTTACTTAATTGTCTTGGTGATAAATCGTCTATGCGCGTAGAACTATTCTGATATTAAGGCTTTCTAATGCGCATAATAGGTTCCGGGTGGTTATTGTGCAAAATTAATTGATCCAATAACCGAGGTACTTCTAGCAGAAATAAAAGGGGATAGTTCAAAAGCAAAACTAAAAAACATTTTATTATATCAGGTACGTTTAGTTGAAATATTATTTATTTGATTGTATTTTTTTTTCAATATTAATATTGTGTTATCATTCAATTAATAAAAGCCCGACGATAATATCGAATTAAAAGATTCTGGAATGTTTAGTTTTGAACATAAATTTCGATGGGAAAATGAAAAATTCGTATGGAAAAGACATGCATTCTCCAAGGAGTTGGAATGTAAAATGATGCAGCCTGGCAATGAACCAAATATGTGCATCGCACTATATCAGCCCAAAAACAAAAACGTTGGAACAGTGAATATTATGAGTGATAACATGAATCGTCTTAATATTCAAGATCGACGTGGACTTGAATACGTTTTATTAATGTCTATATTGTCATTTTTGGATAAATCAGAAGATGATAGTATCTCTAAGGAAAAAAATGAATTTATTTTGGGAGAAGAATCAAAAGGGGAATTGAAAGAGGAATCAAAAAAGGTTGAAAATAAAGAAAAAAAGAAAAAAGAGAGGGAGAAGAAGAAGCATAAAAAACAAAATGAGAAAATTGTAAAAGAATCGGTCGAAGAAGACAGATCTCAAAAATCGAAGCAAGAAAAGATAGATGAGGAATTAGCAAGGAAAATAGTGGAAGAACAAAAAGGTTCAATAGGCACAACAGGTCACTATACTAGACAGACACGATCAAATTCTTTCTCATCTTCATCTTCACCCAATGTATACCCACCACTGCCATCAGATTCGAACCGTAAGCAGAAACTGGCAAAGCACAAACCTAAAGAATATACAAATGAATTTGGATGGTAAAAATTTAAGAACCATTTGGTCAATACTTGTAAAGTTTATATATCAAAGCTTTCATATTATTTTAATTTGTTCATGTGCATGCATGTCATATTTTTTTTATTGTACCTCATAGAAAATTGTTTATATTATTTATACGAATAAACATTTGACATACATGAATGTATATATACATTTAAAACATTAAACGTTTTTTGATATAGTTATAAATAAATCATTAATAAATTAGATCATATTAGTACAAATCTACTAACATATTCATATAGTATCCTATAAGCAGACCTACCCATATCTAACTCGTGGTTTCTTTACCTTTACTTAGTTGCGCATGCATTTTTTCTACCCTATCGTGAACAGTTTTTAAAGTTACATTTGTTGTTACTAGTTTCTTTGTAGCAGAAATCAATTTTTGAATAGAAGGTTGAATTGAAGGTTGTTCGGTTGCATCAACGAATAATTGAAGTTCTATTATTAGGAGATTATTTTATAATTTAACCATTATTTGAATAATAATGAACGTGTTTAGGAATAAGATCTAATTTACCAGCTAATAGCCTTTCAATTTCTTTACTTAGTTCTAACTGACTTGATTTAACTGCAACAATCCTAGAATCCATTTCTTCAATAACGGGCGTTAAAAGAGCCATTAGCCCTTTAGAAAATTTATCCTTATCAGTCAAAGACATATCATCAAGTTTCTCGCTAGGCTCCATTCCCGAATGAGAATTTTATTTTACATGCGGCACATAAATTACAGAATTAATATAGAGATAAATGTATTAATTTCATTGGACAAAGATCTGTGTTACTTGGATCGATCACAGTCTACGGTCTGACCATATAGGATAACTTTCTCGTGATTGGTCGTCACATGAAATTGAATAACACGTTATTATTGACTAATTGTGAGGCAGGTGACAATCAACCAATTAAATTACATCATATTCGTAAACCGTAAACAAAAGAATAAAGAAAAAAACAGGTCTATATATGTATTTTTTAAATGTCTATTACGCCTTTTATACCGAACTAATATAGTATTTGAGGATCTATCGTTTATTATACCCAAAGCTCGTTATGATAAGACTCATTAATCTCTATATATATGTTGTGCCTCAGATCGCCGCGCGCGTCAGGTGACAGCTGACGCGCCTCAGATCTCGATCGTTATATGACGTGCCTCAGGCAATGAATTGATAAATAATGCACATCAGCTGTCATTTGACGCAAATCTTATATGTACTATTTTTTTTTTTTTTTTTTTTTTTTTAAACTTAAGCAGTCATGCTAGTACTTTATTAAGATTCTTGAAATTACTTTTGCAATTATATAGATTTACCTAACAACTAAGTCTAGCATCACCTGGCCACCCAACAGGTACCTAAGTGCAACCTGCTGCACTACTTCTAACAGAAGTAGGCTACTTGTCTGACTACTTAAAGTCCATAGTGAAAGGGTCTTTTTCCTTTCATGACAAGTCCCAACATTGTCTTCTTAAATTCTTTATTAATTTTATCTTTTTTCTCTTTTGCTTGTTTCTTTTTTTCTTCAATCTTCTGCTGATTAGTCTTTCCTTTCTTCTTTGGATTTATCTTCTTTACTTCTTTTTTCTTTATTTTGGTTGTTATGCCTTTTTTTTCTCCCATTCATTAACCTTTTCGTATCGTATTCTCCAAACTTGTTCATAGAACATGTCCTATGCTGTTTTTGCTACTGTTTTTATAAACTGCTGTCTTACTTTTGTATTTAGGAGCTGCATTAGTCTGTCTTGTGTTTTTTTCTGAATTAGGTCTTTGATTAATACTTCTTTCATCTCTATTTTCTCTTTTTCTCTTTTTCCGAAGAGTGCTGTATATAGTATATATGGTGGGATGTGAGTTTTTTTTTCTTCCTTTAAACCCTTTCAGGCTGTCGCAATAGTCACTTTCTGAATTCATTTCCACAAGTTTTGTTGTCCTTTGCATGAAACTAGATGTGACTGTGTTTCTTTAACTTTATCTTGGCATACTTGGCATTCTGTTGTTGTATATATATCTGATCTTCTTCTATTAAGTTCTTCTAGAATCAGAAGTTTATCTATCATACACTTTATAAATATATATCTTCTTGTACTGCTTCTTTTTGTTGTGTAGTGCACTCCTTTAGTCCTTTTTAACCTTTTCCAAAAATATGTCTAATTATAAATCGTGATTTCTGTCTTTGGCTTTAAACTTCTAATTGCTTTTGTTTTTTTTCATTCTGCTCTTAGTCTTGCATTCGTTATCAATTTGCATAACAATCTTATAAATATGTCAGTTCGTTTGTTTTTCCACTCTAGGCAGTACTTTATCTCTTTACAACTGACTTTCTCTATTTGTATTACTTTCTCACTTATTGTTCCCTTCTTTGCAAAGCTATCAGCTTTGTCATTCCACTTGTTTTTACTATGACTTTTAACTTTAACTAACTCTATCTGTATATTCTTTGTGTTAATAAAATCTATAATCTTCATTATCCATATCACATTTTTCTTTTTAAGTACTTTCATTCTATCTATTTACTCTAAACCTCTGCTAATGTTTCTAATTGCTGCATTATTATTCATATATATTTCTACTTGTTTTTCTCTTGGTATTGTTAGAATTGCTGCCCATATTGTTACTAATTCTGCTATTGTTGATGTCATCCATCCTTCTAGACCTAATGATGTCTCCTCTTCTGGCCACTCTTGCATTTCATTTGTTTGAATCCATCCTATCTCCATACTGTTGCTTCGTATTTCTTTTTTGGTCTTTATATTTGTAGCACCATCTGTATATATGATATATTTGTTTTTGTTTCTCGATAGGTTTCTTCTTAATGTTTTTAAAATTTCTTGTTTAACATTCTTATTTAGTTTTTGTCTCTTAATTATCTCTATTTCCAACCCTTCAAGCATCATTAGTCCTTCGAATTTCTGCTTATTGTTTTTCAAACATTCTGTTTCTGCTTTTCCTATCAACTGATCCATAGCTATCTTAATCTTATTATTTCTCTTTTCTATCGATGTGTCAGAAACTACTTTAATCTTGTTGTTTGTTCTTATCTATTGCCATCAATTGTCTTCTTGCTGTCCTTCTTTTTTTGCACAACTATTACATCTGCTAATTTCTGTTGCTATTTCATTCTCTTTACTTTGCATTTGCCAATACTCTAGTAAAACCTTTTTCTTTTTCTTTTTTATTATCTTTTCTAGCTGTCTGTTTTCTTGTGTACTATATATTATCTATTCTTTTCTTCTTTTATCTTTTAACATGGCCCCTTATACTGTTTTTATTGCTTGAGTATTATGTCTGTTTGTCTTAAGGTGTCCTTTGATTCTTCTATCTGTTGGCTCCTCAAGCACCTTGGACTCTATTTCTTTAAATCATTCTGCTTTTTTTCCTCTACTTGATTATTTACAAAAGTTTTTGAATTGCTATCATGTAATCAGTTTTTCACCTTTTATATCAAACAGTTGATTTAGGTAAATTATTTCTGCTTCATTTATCTCTATTCCACTTTTTTTCTACAACTGTGTCTCTACTAGTTCTCTTATTTTAGTATCATATTCAAATGTTCTCCACAAGTTACTCTCTGTTTTTATGCTTATTCCTAACTCTCTTACTTTTATTATTGTCAGACACGCTAAGTTGTTCTTCTACCATACTTTGTTAGCTGATATTCCTTCCAATTTCCAAACATCTTCTGTTAAGCCTGCTCTTTGACAGCCTTGTGTTATTCTTAGTTTTGTTAACTGACCTAGGCTGTCTTGTCTGTTCAATCTTGACAGTAAGCCATTCACTTGTTTCATTACTAACTCTTGTTATAGTGTTCTACATCCACCAAGATCTTTATGTTCTATTATGCAGTTTTCTATCATTCTTTGCAAACTGCTTTTCTGCTTTGCTAAACGTATTATTGGTTGATATATTTCCTGTATTCTCTTTTCTGAGATTTTAGTTAACTGAAGCATGTAGCTTAGTTTTGGTATTATTATCATATTGTTTATATATGTAATCTGGCTTGTTGTCATCTTTTGTACTTGAGGTCTTTTATCATCTGACTAACTATTTCTTTAGCTTTTCTTTTAACTAATACTTTCTGCATTCTGTTGTTCAGCCATATCCAAGTGACTGAACAATTTGGTTTCTTGGTTCTTCTCTTACGCAGCTTTTGCCAAAAGCTATTTTTCTTTTTTCTTTTTTAACCTTTGTGTTCATTACTAGTAGCTTTGATTTTGACCCATTAATCTCTATGTTATTCATCTTGAAAAACTCTTTAGCTATTTCCAAAAACTTTAATAACTGTTCTTTGCTGTTTGCAATTCATGTTGTGTCATCTGCATATGCAATTGCTGCCTGACGGAACCTTGTAACACTATTATATTGTATTCCTTCTTTAATTTGCTGTTCAACCATATACTCTAGACTTTCATCTTCTTGCACTCTTTCTAGCAATGGATCATAAAAAAGATGCCAAATCAATGATGATATTACTTTACCTTGATCTATTCTATCTCCTGCTGTTATTTCTTCTGTTAAGCTATAAGCTGTAATTATTCTTAATTGTCTTTTGTGAAAAAGATTTAAAATATATTTTATCGTTCTTCTGGGAATTTGACTCTTTGCAATGCTATTTCCAGACTTTTGAGTGGAACTGAGTCAAAGGCCTTCTTCATATCTTGCAGAAGTATCCATACTTTTTTGTTCTTTTCTTTTGCTTTTTCCATTATCATATTAAGGATATGTACCAGCTGTTCTGTTGAGTTTCCTGATAAACCTGCATAGTTTGGTTTCTTAAGCACTTCTCTTTCTATAAACACCTTGGCAAACCTTTTTGGTATTACTTTCATTAATACTTTTCTAAAAGTTTCGATCAAAGCTATTGGGCGAATATTGTTTAAGCTATATCTCTACTCTATATCTTTTGGTATTGGATAAACTTGTACAATTTTCCACTTGGTTGGTATCTCTCCTTTTTCTAAACAGAGATCAGCAAAGGTCTAAAGACTTCTTGCGTTTTCTTTCCTGCTCTTTTGATTAGTATATAGCTTATACCAGAAATGCCTGAAGCTGTTCCTGTTTTAAGTTCTCTTAGTACTTCTTCCTATTTTTTTTCTTTGATGCTTTCTTCTAATTCCATGTACCATTCCTCTTTAATACGCTCTTGTGGCCTGTAAACTTCTTTCCACCTTTCTGACATTTCTTCTAATTTCACATCTCTCATTCTAAATTTTTTTTTGTAATGTCTTGCTACACCAATCTTAACTAACTCTGGTTCTACTGTTAAGTTCGTCTGCTCTTCTTCTTGTTTAAAAATTCTATCAAGTGTTATCTTCTTGTAGGGTTTGTTTAACAAACTGGCTATCATTTTCTCTTGATCTGTTTTAATTATTTCACATCTTTTGTTTATGTTTTCTTCTATTTGTCTTCTTTGATCTTGTTCCTATTCTTTTCTTTTTTTTCTTGTAACAGTTTCTGCCAACCTTTCATGTCTTCTATCCAAGCGCTTGACCATTGTCTGTGTAACTTGGGCAGCCTTGCACCTTCTTTTTCTCCTATTCTCCATAATTTCTTATTTATTTCTGTTTTTTCCTCTTTTGTTACTTCCTGACCTTTTCTTGTTTTTGCCTGTTAATTAATCTCTGCAGCTCTATGATGTTCTTTTTTTGGTGTTGCTTTTTTTGATTGTTTCTTCTATTTGTTAGTGTATTGTATATCTTTTTCTTAGGTAGATACTTGCTAGCTGCTGTGATGATCACTTTTTCTAATATATTCCATGTGTTGTTTATATCATTTGTTTCTTTCTTCTGAATGTTCTTTAGCACCTTCTTGACTTCTAACCATCTCTGCAGCTCTTGTGTGTATCTTTCCCAGTTCTCTTCTTTTGCTTGGTCATATAGATATACTGTTCTCGTTTGTCTTTTTCTTTTGATTTCTGCTTTGCTATTTCTTGTTATCATATGTTTAATCCATATTTCTATCTTTACTATTTTATGATCACATTCTGTAATTTCCTTTGCATCTTCGATTTCTGCCTTCTGTAGGCCTGAAGCCAGCTTCTCTGATACCCATATGTAGTTAATTCTTGTTGATGCTTCTCCATTAGACCATGTAAATTCTTGACTTGTTGGATGCACATCTCTGTAACTGTCGCTAAAGTTCTGCTTTTTCATCCAATTAAAGATTGGCAGTCTTTTGAAGTTTGCTGCTTATGGGTGTTGTCTGTCTAATACATTATTCGCTGTATGATTAAAATTATTTAAAATAACTATTTGTGTTTGTCTTTTTTTTTGATGACAATTTTTACTATTTTTTGTTGAATATTCTTTCCTACTGCCTTGTCATTTGGTGGTATATAAACTCCTAAGACTACTAATTCCAATTGCTTGAAGTATAGTCTAAGTTCTATCATATATTCAT
>CAJVQA010006607.1:0-14716 GCA_910591915.1 Cetraspora pellucida | reverse complement strand
CATTTATATAGAAAATTACTTTTTGTATATAGCAGCTCCATGTAGCTACTAATTTTTAAACTACCAATAAAGATATGAGCAAGGCCTTACCTTAATACCAAAAAAAAAAAATAATAATAATTATATTTCTTAAAAAATATCTAATTTTATTATAAAATAATATTTTATTTTATTTAAAAATTTATTTAAAATATTATAATATATAATTTATTTTAAAATATTTAATTTTATTTTTATTTTTATTTTAAAATAATATTAATTTTATTATAAAATATTATTTAATTTTATTTAAAATATTATTTAAAATTATTTTAAAATAATATTTAAAATATTATCTAATTTTATTATATTTTAAAATAATATAAGGTGAGTATGGGTATTATGGTGCAGTTAAATATATCAATAAGAAAACTTCTTCAAATTGCCTTAAACTTTTATTAAATTATATTAAAGTAGGTATATTTTAACTTGAAATTTAAGTTTTTTTTAAAAAATTTTTTTTTTTTATTAGAAAAAAAAAAACTTTTTATAAGATACAAAAAATTTTTTCGAAAATTGGGATTTTCAAGGTAATAATCAAAAATGGTGCACATAGATAATCAAGTAGATCCTTTTTTTAATTACTTTTTTTTTCAAGCTGCTTTTCCTCTCTAATATGCTGTTGATCTATCTTCAAACGTTCCTTTTTTTCTTTTTTTTGCCTGTGCATTTCTTGCTTCTACACCTTTTCCATCTCCTGTACTATTCGTTTCTGGATAGCCACCTCTTTTTTTTTTTTTCATTGGCCACTCTTTCTGCCTCCTTCTTCGCTTCCCTCAATGAATGTAAAGACTCTTCATTAGTAAGGAGCTGAGCGAAGGGCATAGTCTTTCATTTTTTCTTGGGTTGCTGAGTTTCGGGCTGCTCTCCATCTGCCTCCAGATCTGCTGTCTGCTTCAAATGATGGTGCAAAGGGTACTTAAGCACCAGCCACAAAGGACTAGTGCCAGGATTTTTAAAGAGCTCTAGTTCTGTTTCCAAATATTCAACTATTTTATTAAGTGCATCTATCTCCGACCATAGTTTTTCATTTATAGAGATTGGGCTGAGGTAACTTGAAATGTAGCTAGGTAAAGAAGAAGAAGTTAGTGTAACAAGTGAGTGAGTGGGTTGTTCAGGACTTGGTAGGTTGAATCTATGTGTTGTCATCGAGGGCTCCAGACAACTAGGACTAATGGCATCAGGATTGAAGAGCCATATTCCTGTTGTCTTGAAAGCATTACATATAGCAGTTGAGGTATATGTTTTAATATAATCCTGTCCAAAGAGTTTAGTGAATATGTATTTTGTTACTAGCTTGTCGCTATTAGTAAAGAATTTGTCATATTCGCTGTCATATATTTTTTTGAGTTGAGCAAATGGTAATTCTGCAGGTTGTAGAATGTGGGTAGTATGTGGTAGAAGGGTGTAAAGAAGTATATTATTTTTATAACAGAAATTGATACAAGTATAATTGACGTGACTCTTGTGTTCATCAAGGATTAGTAAACCAGGTCAAATAGGAGGAATAGAATTAACAAAATGCTCTATATATTTTCTAAAAAGGCTCTCTCGCATATACCCCATATCAGTAAACCCCATAACAGTGCCAGCAGGAGCACCGTCTAAAAGGCCTGGGATCATCCGCTTTCCTTTGTATATTATTAATGGAGGTATGTAAGTTCTGGCAGCTGAAATAGTTGGGCATATGGAGATGTGTTCATGATTGCTGCTGTACGAAACACGATAAACCTGACGTGCACCTTTCTTTGCAATGACTTTTTGAAGTTTAGGTTCAATAATAAAACCTATCTCATATATTATTATTAGATATAATCTTGCCCGGGTTTAAGACCTGAATTCAAAAAAAAAAAAAAAAAAAGGAAAAAAAAAAAAAAAAAAAAAAAAGGAAATAGAACCTGTCTCATCCATATTTCAGATACGATCAGGGGTAAGTAAATATTCAGTAAGAATTTTTTGAAGTTTGTTGAAATGATCATTGATTATAATAGGATTTGCTTTTTGGGCACGTGCTTCATTTAAAGCCTGCAGGACGCAAAATGAAAGTTCAGGGTGATCTTCTAAAAACCATTTCCACCATGCTTGGCCTGGTCCATTCTTGTTAAAAGGATGTGGGCACCCATCTCTACTAACAATTTCCATCACACAATGATTCACACCAGACCTTGACAATCTGAAACCAAGTCTTTGCATGTTCAAGCAATAACCAACTAGTTGCTCTTCTTCGTGGTTGGTTAAAACTTTATTAGGACCTAGATGTTTGAGAGGACCATCGTTTCAAATAACACATCTAAGGGTTGATTCTGGAATATCAAATTCTCGTGCGATACTCCTCACACTTGGAGCTGTAGGATTATTTGAGGAGTTCTTTATAGCCTTAAGGGCTTTCTCAATAGAATTATTTCAGATAGTTTTATCTTTTTTAAGTGGCATAATGTGCAATTTTACATTTTTTTTTTATTGTAAATTTTTGATTTAATAAATTCACAGTGAAAGGCAATCCACAGATAAAATTCTGGTTTAAAACAGCTTAAATACTTATTTACTTATTTACGTATGAACAAATGTGGCTTATTTGTTACACATTAGATTGATTGTGTTCACTAAAAATGGCACAAATATTCCTCAAATTTAAACCTTAATGGCCTTTATTTTACTATTTAATGATTACATCCAAAAAATTTGAATAATGAATTAACCAAACAATTCGTAATTGAAATGATAAATACCGTAGACCCCCAATATATCTGGGTCTAAACCGGGGTCAAGAATTTGGTGGAATGTAAGAGACCCGGGGGTTTTTGATTAGTAATTTAGATTTAACAAAAACTCCACCCATTACTATACCCTCCCGCCGAGCAATATATCTCCCAGGTATGTTATTATTATTCCTGAAACACCTTGTGAAGAATTAACTGAATGATTATTCCACTGATTTGATAATGTAACGTTTATTGTTTTAAAGCAAGGTAAGTACGTACATTGTAGTTTCATGTGAATTTAATTTACAAATCAGTTAACACCAAGCTTTAGGCTATCTTCGTAAATAATAAACATTTACATTGATTATGCCAAAACCAATAATTTATCGAATCGGCAGAATAATTATTTAGTTAATTTATAATAAGGCATTCCAAGAATAATGATAACAGCTGTAATCGGTGGATTTAATATACCCGAGTGTCTATACAGTTAAATAATCTTAATTCTGACGCAATGATTAAACACATTTGCTTTGTTAAGCTTCATTGATCATGCCGAAACCAATAATTTATCGAATCGGCAGAATAATCATTCAGTTAATTTATAATAAAGCATCCCAAGAATAATGATAACAGCTGTATTCGGTGAAATGTAATATACCTGGGTCGTCTATACAGTTAAATGATCTTTCACTAAATTTAATTTTGATGCAGTGATTAAACACATTTGCTTTGTTAACCTTTTTTTCTTTTTGCTAATTAAAATTTGTTTCTAAACCTGTTCTGACTGATTGACTAAATGCTTGAAGAACACCCTCTATCTATTGTATAGTAAATTTTTAATTAAAAAGACTTTTTAATAAATGTATATGATTTTCCTTGTAAATACATATATAGAAATAATAATAAATATCACTTTAGCGGCAATATCTCATGATTTGGTGATTGGAATCTCACGATTCTGGTACCAATTAATTCATCTCAGTGAGATAAATTGATTAGTACCAAAATCATACAATTCTGATACCAATCAATTCATCTCAGTGAGATGAATTGATTGGTACCAAAATCATACAATTCTGATTGACAGTTCATGAGATATTGCAATTGTGCCATAATTGGTAATGTGCCATAATACCCATACTCACCTTATAAATTTTATTTTATAATTTAGATTTAAGGTTTAAAAATGAACAATTTTTTAGAATTATTAAAATTGTTGGTTCTATTTGGCAAAAATTTGAAAAAGATTATGCAAGTTGAAAGTTTTAGTTACTCATCTTTGACTTTATAAAGAAAATAAATATCTATATAATCAACCATATGCACAAGGTTATGATATTCCTATAACTTGGTAGACTTCAATTGAACTAGAACCTAAATATCTTCAAGAATTAGTATTAAAGATTTTAGCAATTGTTTCAAATAATATTTTATGTAAAAGGAATTTTTCTTTATTTACTTGTCTAATTGAAATTAAATAAATACAAATAGATATTCAAAATTTAGAAACAATTGCAAACTATGTACATATTATAATTCTAATGCAAAAAAAGAACTTTCTTATTTTGCAAATAAAATGACTGAAAATAAATTTTTAAAAATATTAAATCAAATAAATATTAAGACTTTTGAAGAAAGATTAGAAAAAAAAAAACTTGATAAAGATGAATTATTATTTAATAATTTAGATTTTAGTAAATCTAATACAATAACTAAAAAGAATTTAGTTTTATTTTTAAAAGAAAACTTAGATTTAAATGATGAATTTTTATTGATGATTTAGAAAATTTTTCTGATATTAAAAATAATGATGAAGATTTATTATTAGAAACTGATGAAATTTTAGAAAATCTTGATAAACAAACTAGTCAAATTTCAGAACAAGATAATTATAATTGGGAACCTGAAGATTATTTAAATTCAGATGATGATTAAAGGTAAATATTTAAATAAATATTAATTTTTTTTTTTTTTTTATAGTTAAAGTCCCTATTTTGGGAATGCAATATTTTATTCAAGTTTTGTTAGAAAATAGGAGCCTCTAGAGGCTTTCTTACATTGGAGGTTACAACTAGCCACATGTGCACTTTTGGTGTCTAATTTAAGTAGTCTACTTACATATTACTATATAAGTTCTATACTAGTTGCCATACCTGTAAGCCAACTAGAGGTCTTGCCTATTTAAACCTTCTGCATATGCAATCCTTCTTGTATCATAAGAACATTTCAAGGCTACACCTATCCAAGTTTCTGATGCTTATCATTATCTTTAGGACTACTTTATCCTCGATAGGAAACTTATTAGAGCCTTTATGTCCTACATATATAGACCTAGTTTTATGCAACATGCTATAGTTATCTAACACTTGCAGTTACAGAGGTTACCTGTTTAACTACTATGTTACATTATTTCTACTCTTGTAAAGTTTATTAGAACTCTAGTACCTATCTTTCCTGGCACCTTCTCTATCATTCCTTACTGGCTGCAATTCAGAACTGTTAGTTTCATTCTAGACTACCAATCCAGATGGCCCAATATAGTATATTTATATATTTTTTTCTTCTGGCAAATCTGACAGCCTGGTTGGTTATATGCTCCTTTATACATATTTGATGTTCAGTTTTAATCTTCAGTTCCTATAAAGGTGTTTTATAGGCTTCAACCAGTCTGATAGTACTGTCAAAAGTTCATGTTACTTCTTTACTCAGGAATTTCCAAGTAGGTTTCCATTACCACAGTTCCTTAGTTTTCTATGTTTGATGGTCTTATCATAGGTTTGCACCGAAGTCTTATACAACATCAGTTATCATTTCTTTATATACATGTAATGTTACACTTTGCATAGATGCCCGAGCTCCCAATGTTAGTAGAACCTGACTTAGTGTATCTGAGTAATAGCCACATGAAGCCAACTGATCAACAGAAGACAGTTACTATAATACAGATATAATTTCCAAATTTCATCAAAGATGAGATTTGAATCTTAGACCTGCCACTTGAAGAATGACAACCCAACTACTACACTAAGATTACTATTCTTAATAATATTAATTTTATATTTATTAAAATTTATATTAATTATAATTATAAATATTTAAAATTTATTTTATAAATTGGTTTTATTTTTATTATTAAGTTTTTTGTTTAAATAAAAATTTTTTATTTAGTAACCAGTTTTTTTTTTATTATTATTAAAGGTAAATATTTAAATAAATATTAAGTTTATTATTTATTAAAATTTTATACTAATTATAACTATTAATATTTAAATTTTAATTTATAAATTATTAGATTTTTATTTTTATTATTAAGTTTTTTTATTTAAATAGAAGTTTTTTTTATCTAGTTAATAGATTTTTTCTTTTTATTAATAATTTTAAAATTTTTAGTTTAATTTTTATAATTTTTATATTATATATTTTATTTTTTATTTTTTTAAAAATTTAATAATTAAAACTCTTTCTGTAAATCATTTTTATACAAAATAACTAAAAATTTATTAGTATTAAAATCATTAATATCTGGTTATTTTATTAAGATAACTAACTTTAATATCTTAAATAAACTTGCTTAGCTTCTAATATTACATATATTTTGAAAATTTTCATAGAGATAGCTCTCAAACTTGCAGTTTAATACTGCAATAACAGTCTGTTGACTTTTAAACTTTTTCTTTAATTATTTCTTAACAATTAACTTTATAACCTATTCTATAGTTCTAAGTAAAGTTGTAGAGCTTATTTCTCCGATCAAAACAAGGTCTAAATGAATCCAATAGACCTAATATTAATGAAAACTCTTTAAAAAATAACTTTACTTCTCTTATAAACTTCTTAAAAAATTCTTTTTTCTTTACCCCAATCTTTTTTTCTTTTATACGATTTTTATGTAATATTAAATTATTACTACAATTATTTTCATAGTAACCAATTAATAGTACTTAAAATAATATATAATTTTTTATTGGTTTTTTTTCTTTTATTAATTTGATTTTGTACACTATTACAAGACTTTTTTGAGATGTGTAACTAAATTGTTATATTAAGCCACACTTGTTACACCAGCTATACCTTGTACTATATAAGTTACACAAGATTATCCTCAAGGTTATACAAAGCCACAGTAGCCACAGTAATCACAATATTACATCATATCTCTCTAAGTCAACCCTCACTATTATAAATTTTATATATTAAAAACTTCAATAATTAATAACAAAAAATTTTACTAAGTAATATTAACTTTTGTTCTTAAGTATACCTGTAGCATTTTTTCTTCTCTATCAAACAGAATACCTACTTTGACTACCCAAGAGCCAGATCATTTTAATCTTGACTATTTTCATAACAAGTACAGTAATCATTATGGTACAATAATTCAAGAAGTGCAACCTATACAACTTAAAATGATACTATTTACATTTAACCCATCTGAATGCAATATTGCTAAATCTTTTCACTATTTTAAAATCTCTATTCAACCTACTATTATTTGTTATTATTGCCAAAAATTTTATATTCTTTTTATTTTTAGTAATCTTAATATTCTATCTAAACAAACAACTCTTCTTTCTTCTTCTTAAAAATCCACATATATAGATATTGATATTACAACTAAACAAGTTAAACAACTTAAAGAAATCATTCCTTAATTACTAATTACAAAAACAACTACTGTTCCTTCTTTATTATTTTCTTTAAACTATTCTACAATTCAACAAAGAACTTTATCTAGTTCAAAACAAACTCTCCAAATCCAAGTACATTCTCATCATGCATATATTTGTATTATTTGCTAAAATAAAAACATCATATGTGTTTTTTTAGAAAATAATATACACTTACTTCTCAACAAATCTATTCTTATCATTAAAGAATTTTTAGCACATCCTAAATGTATTTACAAACTCAAACTCAAACCTATTACTCAAACTAAAGCACTTACCACTATACAAATTCAAACTGCTCTTGTAATCAAACTTATTACAATATCCAAAGAAGAGAAAATTTTAATTTTCAAAGAATTCTTAGAATTATTAAAACAAACACAACAAAAACAACAAAATCCATATCAATAACAACTTATTACCAAGAACTCTCTTATTTCCAATCTTATACTTTTTACTCCTATTACAGATAAAACAAATAATAATGAACAACAACAACACCAAAAATCAAATAAGCAATCCTATAGCCAAGCAGCAAGACCCAAACTCAATTTATCATTTGACTGATTTGCAAATTTTCCAGTCATTAATGAAATACAAAAATTATACAAAATTAGAAACTGAGATATCATGACAATTTTTTAACTTTCTTAAAGAACATTTATATAATTTTTATCCTAATAAAGTTCTTAAAGAAGCCATAAAAACAAAATATGTACTTAAAGCTAGTTTCTATTTGTTGATTAGACAAATGGCTAGTATCAAACCAAAATTTTTTATTGACCTAATTCAAAAACACAACTTCAAAACAGATAAAACTACAACAATTCTTTTTAATATTTAGAAGAAAGTCTTAAAAAACTTATTTATACATTCACAACCATCTTCTTTACCAAACTTAATTATCCTAAAATATTTGCTTCTCTTGCTACAATTCCACTAATTAAAACTGAAAACTGGTTACAATTTTGCACTTCTTTATATTTATATCTTTCTAATACCTATCAAGCAATCAACTATACAAAATTTGTTAAAGATATCAAACTCAGACCTAAAAGGTTTAAGATAATATCTAAGATTACTGATTTCAATAAAGAACAACAATATCTTTTCATTAAAATGGATAATCGATTCAATATAAACTAAATTTTAATCTCCCAAAATCTCTTTTTCTTAACAAATATAATATACTATCACTTAAAAATTCATTTAGTTATTTTAATGAATGGTTTAAGAAAGCCTTTTTATTATATAGCCAACAATTTTTTAATGCAATTAACAAAACCAAAGTATCTAAATATCTTAAATATAAATTCAGACAATATTTTATTTCACACTTGAAAAATCTTTTACCAACTAATATCAAATTCATAAAACTAAATAATCTTCAAGAATGATATTATAAAACTTTTAGATATGCTAATTATCATGCATTCACCTGTATAGACTCTAAATGTTTCTATCTTGAACCAACTGATACAAAAGAGAAAACAAAGAAAGCTGATACTAATTTAAAGAAAACCTTTATATCACAATCTATATACAATTCATCTACACTTATTAAAGATATATTTAAAACATTTTACAAAACCTACCCAAAAGAAAATACTGAAACATGAAATGAATCTTTTCTTGATATATCTATATTCTATATTAAGGCAAACATGAAGCAATATTCACAAAACCAATTCCTACTTTGACTCTTGATGAACTAGCAACAAAAGCAGAAGAATACACTTGTTCTTTCAATACTGTTAAAACTAATCCTAAATGACGAGGCTTCAATTTTTACCAATACTTATCTATATACTATAACACTGCTGCTCAAAATCACAATATTAACAAAATGAATAAACAACAAGCTATCAAATTCCTTACAGCTAAACTTATTGATACAGATTTTTTAGCTCAAATTATTGCATACTTTGATTGCATATAAGACAACTTACCAAATTATTCTAAAATAACTAAATTCTATAAAGAAAAGGTCTTACCAGAAGCAGAAACAATTCTACATAACAAATTCAATATCAAATTTGAAATATCTATTCTAATTAAGAAGTCACTATTCTTAAAAAATAAAGAAGAAGCTCTTTTTTAATAAAATCTTCTGTAGTATCCATAAAAGCAGCTACCACTTCTAGAATTATGATGTCCTTTATTAATAATAGACCATTTCTAGAAGAGAATGATGTAAGTGAACAGGTAGTTAAGTCCATTTACATAAAGAACTGAGTTAATGACAGTCAGACTCAATATACAGAGCAGGCTATAGCACTCTTTATAGCTGTGAGAGCCAAGCATACAGTGAGCGAAACTACAGAAGAATCTTCTACTTTCTTGAATCCTATTTCATTATCAAACTTCAAAAAAGCATCACAAGAACCAATCTACAAGACATTATATGATCAAGACTCATGCTATAACCAATGGCTAGCATATCTAAATCTAACTCTACTTTCATATTCACAAACACTAAACTTATTCTTAAAACATATCTACCAATACAACTTTATACAATACAATAATTTTAACTATGTACTAAGACTAGCAATTAAACTTGACTATAGTGAATGTTATATATACCTACTATATATGTTCCAACCCTTATCTGATTACTTCTTTTCACAATTATCAGGTTATACCTACTACCCATCTATATCTATTCTCTCTAAATTCTCTTCAATTAACAATAATACACTAGATACTAACTTAGTTATAAAGAACAATGAATTAGACAATAATTATTTTCAAATAATAGGAGCTATTTTAGAAGGCCATTATAAAACCACTATAGCTAACTGATACTATGACAACATTTAATTTAATACTTGTGACAACAAATTTTTATTTTACAACCACATACTACTATTTCCTTATCCTCAAACTATTATTACTTTTTTATGACATATTTACAGCTTTGGCTACTCACCTGATAACTTATGTGGCTATATATTAACTATCTCTATTAAAAATAATCATAGCAAAACTCATGTCTACCTTCTATCAAAACCCAAACCTCTACCTAATCACTTCATCTTACCAGTCCAAGCCATTTGGCATTATCCAAATATCCAACTAAAATCAAATACATTAATATCAGTCTTTTCCATACTAGCATCCTCAGACTATCAATTTTTCTCTACCTCTCACTTATTCCAAAGACCAGTATCTTCAGATTATCACAACTTAGTTTTATCTTCTTCCAATAATCCAACACAAAAAATAATCCAATAATCATACTCTATCAACCTTTATCCTTAAAGATATGTACACATAATGTAAGAGAATATAATAAAGACCTTAAACAACAAGTCTGAAAAGACTACTGTCTATCTCATAATATAAACATTATTGATATAACTAAAACAAAAATATTTCAAGATAATACAACTATAAAATTACAAAAATCTTCTTATTATTCCTATTATTGGTCATGTTGCAATAACTCTAAAGCTGTAACTGCAATCATGATACAAAACTATCTTAAACTTCAAATACACAACATTCTTCAATTTTATGGTTATGCAATTGCAATGATCTATTCTTCAAACATGATTTTAAATTCTGTATTTTATCAACCTATTTACTATATAATGATTCACAACTCAGACTTCTTGCTCAAAACACTATTATACAATGGATACAAGAAGCTGAACATAAAAATATACTGCCCATTGTTATAGAAAACTTTAATGCAACTAATAACTCCCAATCTCCCTCCATCAAATCCAAACTTTTACTTTTTTTACAGCATAATAACATGTATGATTTGGCTATTTATACTAATACTTTAACATCTATCTGATATAGTAATCGATACAATAGCTGCATTGATTATATTTGGACTAACTATTCTTTACTACACTACCTCATATTATATACTACTGATAATCCAAATACTAGCACCTGTAGTAATCATAAGATTCTTATTTCCATATAGGAATTCTCTTATGCTTTTATAGTCAAACAAAAAGCCACTACTAATACCAAAAAAAGAATATTTCAATACAAAAACATAAATAATGAACTTTGGCAAAACTTTACTAACCAAGTCTCATCTAATCTAAAATCAACTCATACTCTTTTCTCAATTCAGACAACTGTCTCTATTGAGGCAACATGGCACAAAATCCAAACTAGTATTATCTCTGCTGCATATACATATATTCTAAATAAAAAATTTATTATATGCAACTTCCAATATATATTTTCCTCAAAAGCATCACAATTACACTTCTACCTTAAAAAACTTGAAAACATCATCAAACAAACCAAAGCTTCTATTCAGCAACAATCAGCTATACCTACTCAACACAATCAAACAATTAATGATCTTAACCTTTTTCATCTTTTTAATATTCCATCTATAACAAGTGACTATGCACTATTACCTGAATGGATCTTCTTAGCTAATACAGAATAGAAATCATTATATTATACATGCAATTTAGAAAACATTAAAAACATTAGAGAACAAATTAATAATAACATAGCAAAAAGATACTTTAAACTTCAATACAAACTACATCAATGATTAACAGTATACTTAACTGACATTGTGATCCTATCAGATTTGACAATATCAAAATCAATACTGATATTATTACAGAAATTCTACTCATTAAACAACACATTCAGGATCACTTTGATCAATGGACCTCTTCCTGCCATATTCAAACTCAAATCTTTAACTCCTCCTGGTCAGATGAAAATTAACCCAAAGCTGATATCAAATCTAACTGATATTAACAGGCTCTTACTAACTTTACTGAAGAGAAAATTTCTACAACTCTAAATCAACTTCTTAACAACAAAGCCTGTAGTCCATCAAGTATTAGTTATGAAATGCTAAAATATACAGGCCCTATATTTATAACAGCTATAACTGTATTATTCAACAAATGTTTTGAACTAAAGCATATACCCAAGCAATAGAAAGAAGAAAGAATATTTTCAATATTCAAAAAACCTATATTTGATGACAACTTTACTAATATTAGACCTATTAGCCTTCTTGAACATATTAAAAAACTTTATACAAAACTTCTTACTAATAGACTTAATAGTATCTTTACCCAACATCCTATTATATTTCCATATAACTATATTGCCCTTCCTGGTAATAGTACATCAATTTTAATCCATATTTTAAACAATACTATAAAAGATGCTTTCTGTAACTCTAAACAACTTTGGCTACTATCACAAGACATGAGTAAGGCCTATGACTCTGTCAACTCTAATCTTTTTGAAAAATTCTTATTACAATTACAAATGTCCCAACATCTTATTAAAATCCTAACTAATCTTCTTACTAATCACCATAATTATATTATAACCAATTTTGGACTTACAAACTCTTATATAGTTAAAAATGGCATTGATCAAGGAGAGACAATTACACCATTCTTCTAGAGAATTTACTATGACCCTCTTGTTAGTAAAATTGGCAACTATTTTCATGAATACACCTTACATATCTCATGAAAAACTAACCTTTCTTCATTCCAATTACAAAACTTACAAATCTCTATATCTGTACTGGCATACATGGACAATACCTTCTGGATAGCACAGTCCAAAAATGAACTTGAATCAATTACCAAAATGATATCATTCTTTTATCATATGGCAAATATACAAATTAATCCAGCCAAATCTATTCTGGTTTCTAATACATCATCTACCACTGAACTTTTTTTCTTTGATTCATCAATTAAACCTATTCCAGCTAATCAACCATTCAAATTCTTGGGCTGCTGGTTTACACTTAATGGATCTATATCCAAACAAGGCCAGCTAATTTAAGCTAAAGCAACCTAACTAATCAATATTACCAGTACTAAAAAAATTACTGGAAAACAAATAACATATATTATTAATATAGTAATTATACCAACTATTGAATATAGACTACACAATACTATCCTCTTATATTCTATATGCAATAGCATATTAGCCAAATATCTTACTATAGCTAAACATAAATCCAACTTATTCAGATCCTTTCCTAATAGCTCTATACTCAACCCATATTTATACAATATCCATAACATTTGGAACTTTTAACTGCAACATTACATTACTAATTTTTAACAACAGATTAATGATCCTAATATTCTTAGCACAACAACTAAAATTAGACTGTAACAACTTCAAAATAACTTCTGGTCTACTACTAATATTTTTCAATATAACCAATCTATTATTAATTGATACAACAAACTTACTCTTAATTTTAAAATTATTCAGCTGTTTCAACATCTCAATATTACAATTTCTGCTCATCACAATATATTATGGTCAAATACTATACATAATGCATGCCAACCAATTGAACCTATACTTATACAATATCCAAAATACATTAGCTTTAAAAAACAATTAAGAAAACTTAATATTTTTTATTTAAAGCAACTATGTACTGTCGATAACAGTATATTACTTAAATGGCAACATCTTTTACCAAAACTACACCAACTAACAAAAGGAAAACAACCTTTATAGTTTACCTTTCTTGAAAACAAAATCATTTCAGATCAATATTACAGAACTATCTTATCTCACTTTCAATTATCTGGTACTAATCCTTTTGCATACAATATATATCCTATTGCCAAAAAACAAAAACCTTGGCTTCTTACTTATCATTTTAATAATGAAGAAATTATTATTGACAAAATTCACAAATATATTTCTGCCTCTAACTCATTCTCTATTACTCATTGAACATCTAATATTAATTTAGATTATGATTAATATTACCTACTTCTACTTATCGAATGCAAACCATGTATAGGATGCCATTTTAATTCAAACAGAATTAACCAAATATGTACTATTGACATATCAGCAATTATTTTTGCAACATTTCTAACTAGAAAAACTTCCAACAACCTTAAACTCAATGCCAATTACATTGATCTTATATACTCAACAGCTATTAAATATACTTTATACATACATCCTATACCTCCCAATATCATCATATACAACTCTAGTATTTTAGAAATCTTTAAACCAAACAGCTGCACTTACGAGCTTCAAGACATTTATTTATCTAATTTTTTAAATAATAACTTTACTTTTTATACTGATGGTTCTGTTATTGATATTAGATCAAAACAATGTTCTATAGATATTGAATAGGTTCAAATTAATGAACAAAATTAAATTATCTATAAATTTTCAGCCCAAGTCCATTTATGGCCATTATTCTATAAAGCTGAATTAGTCTCAATTCTATCTGCAATATCTACCATACCCTGCAATTCATCTATTAGCATATATACAAACTCACAA